>VXAV01003897.1:49700-73475 GCA_013399715.1 Alectura lathami
AGATATAATTTCTAGTATCACGGAATCTTCCAGATGAAGAAATACATTTTTACAGTACTTTCAAATTTGTAAATATTTAAGATGCCATAATTACCACCACCTGATAACTGTCACTTTTCAATATGCATTTTTCCTCAAGTGACAGCAACATTCCTCCTGAGAGCCACAGCTCGGAATTTTGAACAGTCATGTCATTTTACAGAGGAAATGACACTACACAAGAAAAAGCAGAATCCTATTAGAAATCCTTGTTTTATTAATTTTTCTCTCTAATACTGCATGAGAATTCTAGCAAGCTTGTGTATATCAGGCTATCAGGTGTTCAAGTTACTTCCACACCTCCTTAACAGTTTCATAACAACAAACTGCAAGGTGCAAGGAAGAAAATTAATTCAAAATTGATTTCATGTTTTTCAGTTAAGCAGTATTAAAGTTACAATACTTCTGTGGTGTAAAAAAATGCATATTAGGCTTAAATTTCAAAAGAATTCCTTCTATTAACTAAATTGATATAATTAATTGCATTGCCTTTGTTTTCAGCTGGACATCTCACAAGCTTGATACTAACGATCTTTAGATTACATTAATTTTTCTCACATGCTATATTTTTCTGCATTTCCAATTTACAGCCAGTAGAAATTATATAATTGTATAATATATAATTATATATATATATAATTATATAATAGCCAGCTGTCTATTAAGTGATGACAGCTAGGCTTCCAGCTCTCAAAAAACATTATTTATATTTCACCTTCATCATTAAGGTGAAAACAAGGATATCTTTAATCCTCTCTCATTGAGACCTATAACTGAAGGTTGCCCCTTTACAAAGCATAATCCAGAATGGAGCAAATGCAGAAAGTGGGTTTTCTGCAATCAGAATATCTCCATTTTCTACAGAAGTCGCTGCAAACAAAGTAACTCCAACATTACTTGGAACCAAATTTCATGTTTGCTATCAACATACCAAATAGAGCCCCACTACGTAGGTTGCCTTGTTCGATCAACATAATCAGTAATAGGTAGAATTTTATTTATATTTTACTCATATTGGAATCAATGGAATAAAGAAAAAGTCTCAAAAACGCAAAGGTTTTTAAGCTGGTTAGATAAGCAACACCAGCAGGATGTTACAATCCTGCAGATTAGGGTAACAGACAAATTCTAAATGTGCAAATGCTATTTTTCTTGCTAACATAAAGATATAAAATCTCGCAGAATAGTTGCTAATGTAATTAACTCTCTGCACTGCCCTTGGACAGTTGTCCTTTGTATTCAAAGCACAAGGACCTGTGCTTTGACAGACCTCTAACTTGTTGAGACCAAAGAGATTTTTCTACCTGTTTTTTGTACTCTTAGGCAACAAAAAGAGAGGGTAGCCAAATAAATATATCCAGAGCAGAGAGTGTGTGATGGGGTGGTGCTTAGTGATGAAGCAGTTTAAAACAGATGGCTAATGGCTGACAAATGACAAACTGCCTGCTAGGCACCTTCCCCTACTACTACTCCCGCAGAAGCTGCACATTCTGTTTTCACCTCACCAAGCTGCTCCCCCTTCTTTTCTTCACATGAGATGCCACAATCTTTTTCCCTGAATGGGAAAGATGGACTATCGTCTTTTTCTCCCATCTCCATGTTTGGCTGAATGTCCATTAAGCCTTTCTTCTACATGTTCTCCCTTACTAAGGCTTAGGTCCAGAAGTGTCCAAATATGAATTCACTGGGAGAAAGATGGAAAAGAAGGCGAAGCTGCGTTCACCAGCTTGGGCCTGCCTCCAGCCACATAAGCAACCTTGATCCTTCTGCTGGGAAATACTGACATGGCAGCAGAAGCCTTTGCTCAAATGATTTTAAAAGTTAAAAAACAAACAACCAAACACACACACAAAATAAACATCTGCAGCAGATGAAAGTAATTATTTTATGCCACTATAAGGCAACTAGGAGGTAACGAGATTAACTGACATTTACTTTGATTTTTGCAATGTTAAATCAGGTTCTCAAAGGAAGGCAGCAATGAATGTGGAAAAAAAGCCAGCATTCCTACACAATAATTGAAGCTAATTAATAAGTGGATAACTAAAAGCATGTTTTTTCCCAAATAATAACCTGAATAACACATCTGGCAACATGAAGATGTCAAAACTTTCTTCTTTTACAGATCTTCTGTCTAAAACAACGGCACACTTTAGTAAGTTGAGTGAGAAACAGAAAGAGGCAGTGTGAAACAGTCAGCTACATGCAACTTTGATGTCTTCTCTTTCTCCTCTCTTGAATACTGTACTCTGCTGAAGTGAAAATCATTTCTCCTCTGGCAGAGCTACAACTTCTTTCTGCTAGAAAACATGCAGCTGAAAAGCTTTCTGGAGTTTTTCTTCTTTGGGATTTCTTTTTCCCTGGGCTTTAAATCTGATGAAGGAGCAAACTCTGCAGGCTTCACTTTGTAGAAGACAGAATCCTGCAGACATTTGATTAAGGTGATACCTATTCTCCTGCCGATACATAAGCTTACCAAACAAACAAGACAGCTGTCACTGAGCACAATCCTGTAGCCCATATGAATATATTTTTCTGTTGACAACTTATTTAATACCAAAAATAAATTCCTCCTTTCATTGCATATACACTGCAGGCCTAGTTCATGTCATGCTGCAGAATTTAGGAAACAGTTTTGAGGTATCGCCCAGCAAAACTATTTAAGCACACAAGTAAGAAAACATTCCTTTAAGTCACCAGGAGCCACGGACGATGCCTGCTTGAAACCAAGGCTACTGCTTTAATTGGAACTGTCCTCAACTCCAGCCGTCAGAATCAAAAACATGCACGAAACTGGAGAGTTATTTTGTTTTGTTTTTCCTGAGGGAAGAGGAGGAGCTGATAAGAGTACATGGTAAATTTCCAATCATTTGCAGTGTTTTTCTTCTTTTAATAGATATTTTTTAAAATGAATGCCTGAAGTCACTTTGGGTTTCAGTCATGGTTTTGGAGGCAAGGTGACAAAGAGTTAAACTGATGCAGCAACAGCTTCTGGGTTTAGAAGTGGTAGAATATGAAAGCAAGTAACTGGGGGCTGTGCATACGTGAAGTCCACAGACAAGAGCCAACTTTAATTAGGTCATGTCTGATAATTTATCTAAGTGGGGGTGACTGTTTAACAGCAAGCAGTAAAGGACAAATTCTATACAGCTAATATATGTACCAGAAGTACTCTGGTTTTGGTTTTCTAAATATCTGTAAAGACATACTTTTTAGTAAAAGTAATCTTTAGTATTAAATTTACAATTATTTGCAATCCTAAATTTAAAACCAGTGTAACTAACATTACAATTGTCTGCACAGTCACGTCAACAGAACAGGAGAGCACATTGTAAGCCAACTACAGACCATTTGATGTTGGGAGAAAACATTTACCTTTATGTCAAAAAGAAAAAGAGCACACCTACTAACTGAGCAGCAGAAACTATTTGCAATACTACCATGGACAAGAGCTAAACTACCAAGATCTCTGACCTGGAAGATAAAACCCTTGCTGTTGGATGGGACTTGTCCACTGCGGAGCCTCACTTTCATCACACAAATGTTGCAAGAGAGCAGTCTATACTTTCTCAATCTGCAGAAAGCACAGTAATTTAAATCTGTATTTGCATAACAAAGAACATATTCTTATATATCTTCAATCATACAGTCATCATAAGGCACTTCTCCATGAAAGATGAGAAAAACAGCTTGAAAAAAAATAAATAAAAAAAAAAAGCATAGAGAAGGAAAACAAGAAATAAGAAAAAGGTACTGCTTAAAGCAGTAGTGATCCCAGTCAGTGCCTGGGAAAACCATCGAGAATATAGAGGATGGCCAAAGAAAGAAGAATAATCTTTCACTGAAGTACTTTGCTGTAAGCACTGACAGGGCAATTCCTGAGATGTCCTGAGAGGTGAGCGTGTGCAGGTATGTTAGCACTAAAGAGATGTTCACAGAGTCAGAGCCAGCAAAACACAACTGAAAAGGGTTCATGACTGGAGAAGTGGAAGTGAAAGGGAAAGAAAAACACAACCTTTCTTTGTGAAGAATTTTTCCTCGAAATTGTGAAGAAAAAATAATCTGGCCTGGCTAGCAAAAGACTACAGAATGACGTTTTGACCAAGTGTCAGCTATCACACTGGAGAGCTGCGTGCCCCACTCAGAAATCCCAGGAGTCCACAGGGCCTCAGCAGAGCCACTTTGTTGAGCCATATTTTTCTTTGTTGATAGGGAAATAGCAGTGGATTTGGAGTGCCTGCCCTGTACTAGGTAATATAAAGAATGGTTGTGCATGCACAGTTTGGGCCTGGAATTACTCCATAGCGTGCCTAGAAAGACAGTACTGTAAATACTTAAATATTTTACTTCCAGAGAATCTGTGGTGGAATACCTCGTGTCAGAGCACCATGCTGGGAATTCCACCCGTAGGCATAAGCAGAGGCAGCATGAGATATTGGCCTGCCTTGGAAAGGAGGTGTTGGGCACAAAGGGAGAGGAGAAGCGTGGGTAACAAATGGGGAAGAACACGCTGCATACAGGAAGAAAACAGGAAAGGACAGAATGCAATTGATTAACAGAAAGTGGCAGTCTGTAGGTAGAAACTACTGTGTTCAGATGTTGCTAAACAGTCAGAGCAAGATTCTCCCCCAAAACGTTTGCTCAAAGTTTCATTACCAAACCCAAAAAGAAATCTTTCATTGAAAACAGCTTCTGGACTCAGAGAAACCCAAATGTTACCTCATCTGATGTCCTGAATAACAGAGACTCAATTCTCAGCAATAACACTGCCTTCTTTGGGAAAATCTGTTCTGCCCAAACCAAAGTAATGTCTGTGAAGACTCTAGCTAAGGCCCAGACAGAGTTTCAGAAACCTACTTTGATTCCTGCAAGATTATGCCATATGCTACCAGTTACTTCTGGATTTCCAAAGATTGAGACAAGGACTTGCCTCACACCGGCAGGAGGACACTGCTTTCAGCTTAACACACGGCCTGCACAGCACAGAAGGTTCCCAGGAAGACATTCATATCAACGTCACTTCTCTCCTTTATGCTCAGTTGGTATTCTCGGCATGGAGCTGAGAGGAAGAGTTTGGCTGACAGCTGTACCCTTTTCCAAGAACATTCCCTTTGGCTGAGATTTTCTAGGTAACAATTTCTGTGACATAACAGACTAAGATGGTGCAACATTCTGTGTAACGTATGGCAGGCTTCACTCCATAGCGAAGTAGCACCTCCAACGAATGGAAAATGTCAGAGGCTTCTGCATTAACTCCGTTCCGTTCTCTAAGACTGCTCTTCGCGTGCTGGAGTTCACCACAGCCTTCCTTCAGTGGCAGGGTGGCTTGGGGCTGCTTTTTTTTTTTTTTTTGCAGCTTACACACATTGTAAAATAAATTAATTGTTCAGAGTGAAGCTGCAAGCAATATTAAACCAAAAGAATCCATGTCAAACTTGTCATTCTCTGCTGGCAGGTGATAAAATATTAGCAGAATAAATATCAAGATATTGCAATATATCAAAACATTAGCAATGGTTTGTGTCTTTCAAAAACCCTAGCAGTCAGCAGATTCTTGCTTCAGGAAAGTGCTTTTACTGAGATCACAGGCAGTCTGTGATTTTTAGATGCCTTCCTCAGCTGTTACTGTTACTTCAAATTGAAAAACAATGACAATTTTTTAATTACTGTTCACACTTCTCATCCAACAGCACATTCATAGTTACTTATCCAAGTATAAGTATTATACACCAGCACCTTTTAAAAAATATCATTGTTTAAAATGTTTTTATAGTTTGCCAGAGAGGACTTCATATTATCAGGCTCTTATCACAAAACAGAAAAAAAAGCAGCAGGGCTACTTTGGAATAACGTTTCCTCCATAGCTTACATAAATATTCTGAAATATTTTCATTTGTTGGAGTACAAGTATTTGCAAAATGTTGTACTTCTCAAAAGTGTTGACAAAAAATGCTGCAGGATCTGTACTCATACCATAAAACTACAATATTACTCCCTGGCACAGCAGACAACCTAATCATTCTGCTATTCATATTTTCATGTTGTAAATCTACTGAGTCCAAATTATGGTTTTAGATCCAGTTTATGCCAAAAAGTAACAGGTTAAGTATTTGAAATAATACCAATTATAATTTAAAACATCTGATCATACTGAAGTTCAACATTAAAACCAAAAGTCAGCACAGGATGCCACTGAAATAAACTCCTCATCTGGACAGCACCGATTTTAAGAAAAGGTTTCTCCCACATTCTTCCCCAAATAAGAGATGCAGATCATACCCACGTTACACTGAACATTGAGCATGAAGGGATACCAACTTGTGAAATCCATATGATGGGTAAATTTCTTCTTGTGCAGGGAAAAAAAAAGGCTTTCTTGTTTCTCTTTTTTTTTTTTTTTTTAATGCATTTCAGTAAAATTAATCTTATTTTGATAAACAGCAGATCTAATTTACAAAAAGGAATTGATTTGTCATGAAATATGTTCCTGCCAAATTGCCATTTTTGAAAACATTATAAATAGCTACTAATACCTCAAAAATATGTCAATGGGTTTAATTGTGCTATTTGCACAACAAAAGCCCTGTAAAAAGCACCAGGTCTCCATAACACCACGAACCAATGGAAAGAACAGTAAAAAATTATGTCTTGTTTTCAGCACGTTTATGTCTTATAGCCTATTACTGACCAAATATTATTGGTGTCACTGGAAGCTTGCTTTAGCTTTAGGGCAAGCATATCAGAAGTGCCTAAGAAGCATTACAAATCAGCATTCAGTTATTTGCGCTTCTCCCCTTTTCTTCAAATACTGAGGTTTGCCTGCTTGTTTCTGCAGTCAAAATTTTTCTGTAGAACTGGAGATGTACACATGTCAGGAGACAGACTGAAATCATTGCCATCTACACCCACCAGAATTTTCCATCAGAAGACCTCTGTCTCGAAAACCATACCACATTTGCTGGGACTTTTTTTCCTCCCTCTTCAGCAACAGATTATTTCCAAAGCCTTATTATTTTATATCAGTAGTAATTGATCCTATTATAACCACAGCATTGTAATTTTCTAGAATTACATTACATCATTTTACTTTCTTTAGTAGTATAAGAGTTTTCTTAATATGTCTAAAAATTATCTTGGGCATTTGAGTTTTCATATATAAGTACTATAAAAATTAGGCAATTGTAATGCAAAACATTGGAATGAAACAGTTTGGGCAACACTGCAATGAAAGTATGAGAATAGTTTCAAAATAATCCTAAGTGGGTGGGGTCTGAAAGGCATTTTCATTTTGAGCAAATTCTATGGTAAGGTTTTATTTATTTATTAACCTTATCAGTACATTATGTAACATGTAAGTTTTTCTCAAAGACCACTGAATTACTTTGATTGACCACCAAAATAATTTTTAATTTTTACTCATCCACCTTGGCAATAAAGAGATTTCACTTCTTCTTCTGTCTATAATTAGTGTAACTTGTTCCATAGTAAGTAAATACCAAAACTCAAAAGCTTGGCACCTGCTGTTCTGAGCTGTTGCCAGCAAATGCCTGCATTATTTACCATAACATCATCAGCAAGCAGCCACGACCAGATGAGGGAAGTGGTTATCTAGTGCAAAATAGGAAGGGAATATCTAGTGCAAAATAAACAAATATGTACTGAAAATAAGCATAGGAAACTGTATGACAAAATTACGGGTAGAAGTGCTTTTTTCATCCTGTGCTTCACCTGTATTTTTGGGATTGGTGATCTTTTCTGGAGAGGTACAAATTTTTCAAATTCAGCATCTTAAAACACCGTGAGAAGCTGTAATCTTGTTTCAAATTCTATTCCTTATTTCATGAATAATATTTGCTCATTCACAGTAACACAGAAACAAACACTGAGCTCTGTGAGAAGTAAGAACAGCTAGGCTGCACACACTTTGTCAGAGCAGGAGGCTGAGATATACATACATCATCATGGACTACTTTTTTCACCTAAATCAGACATCAGTAGCACAATTATGAAAAAGGACTTAACCTCAGCACACATTTCTACAGTATCTCCTTAGGTCAGAAAGAGATGCGAGGCCTCATGGGACTCAGACATAAGTGTTTCCACTGAAAACCAAATATCTTAGTCTCAATCAAATCTGATACTAATTGTTTTTAAAGGTACAAGCTGCAGTAGGTAAGCAACTTCACTTACTGAAAGCATTCTGTTGATAAATGTCTGAAGAGTTGACAGTACGGATATCGTTGTCACAAAAATAGCTCCTGTTTGGCTTACTGTCTTATAAAGCACAAACCAGAGCACAGTCTTACACTAATCATCTATTTTAACAGACATTTCCACCAATTGAAACTTTTTAGAGCATAGCTGTGAAATTATGCAGTGCCTGAAAAAAGTAATGTAAATGAAGTCTATAGCGAAAGCTGAAAAAAGTAACTGTAACACTGCAGTTTCCAATCTCACATGAAAATAGCATCTGAAAGTGAGAAGTGGAACAGGCAAGTGTATCAAAATAAACAGCCATCTATATCAATGGAAAATCATAAAGTGAACGACAACAAAAAACCTTATGGTTCGATAAATAAGCACAATCTACTGCCTAATTAGGTCTCCTGACATCACAAGTTAAAACACCCATGGCTGAGGTCACAAAACCACATTGAATCTAATAGGTGCAGCCAGTATCTAAGCTGGAAAAACACGCAATTCCTGACTACATGGCATTGTAAGGAACGGACCAAGCAGCTACTATGAAGTTAGAGAAAAGAGTTCACTGCAGCAGCTCTTCTCTGCAGTTATTCCAAAGCAATACATGTATATTCTTATATATTCTTTGTTAACAGAATGCAAACACTTTGACTCACAAATACTTGTTGAAAAACTAACTACAGCTATCAATCTTTTATGCAACCAGATTTTTTATTTAATTTGCTGCCCAGAACCCTGCAATAAGGGGAAAAAATGAATCCAGTAAGTACTACCATAAACACAGGGGCTTTTGCAGTATTAGATGGTAACCATGCTAGTGACAATGTCTCTGTCTACAACATATGACAACAGACCACCAAGTGAAGGCAGAAAAACACACCTCCAAAAGAATAACAGATTTTTGCTACTAGATGAAACTTTGTGACCAATGAAAAAGCCATGAACAATTTCACCTTCTGAATTTCACCTCTGCAGCCTTTCCGATGAGGGATGAAATGAGACAAATACTGGAAGGTGCAATAGTGTAGAAAGAATGAAGAAATTTTACCATGTGCCAGTTTCCAAAGTGTTTCTCCCCCTTCATACTTATCTGCTAAATGAAAAGGAGCTACATGCTGCTGCATTAAACAAAATATACAACACAGCTGAACTACCAATCCTATTCATTAAAGTGATTTCTTGACTATTACATTTTAGCTTTAGATTCCTTTTGTGCTATTATTACTCATTTCAGAATGAAAGTTGCATACTCTCAGCCAGCTGTGTTGTAATGGCTTCAGCACCCAATTTGTACAGGCAACAAGCCCTCAGGAAACAGTTTCTTCAATATTTTTTTACTGTAGAAATCCTATAATCTATGGTAGAATTATTCCTAATTCATATCATGATAAATTATTTATTATAGTGCAAAACTAGCAATTTAAAAAAAAAAAAACATTACCGCCATAGGAGGGTGAGTGACATGACAGCAAGACTTCTTCATTTGGCATTTTTGTTTACCAGTGTAGTGCCCAGTTTAGAACACTGGGTTTCTGCAGTCTTCTGCACAGTAAATTAGACTATTAGGATATGAATGTAAAATTTCCTTTGATGTAAAACAACATCTAAAAGAACTTATAAAAACTAGAGGAAAAATATCAGCGTAGAAAAGATCACATTTCTCCCTAGAGAAGGCATATAAAATATACCTGAATCTTCTCTGCATACAATTCCGGCTGTTCTCGTTACTGTTAGCATGGACAATGACAAAAGTCTTTATTAGTTATTTGTATCAAATGCAGCTCAGGGAACCAGCTTGTTCTCCAAGGACTAGAAAGTCCTGTTCAATGAATACCACTGAAAATCACAGCAATAATTTAACTTTTGTTTGGGATGATTTTTCCCACCCCCAGAAACAGATCTGAGATGGAGTCAGAGGAGGGGGGAGGAAAAAAGAAAGCGTGAAACAACAAAGGAAGTACTGCTTTAAGCTCTCCACTCTTCTGAACACAAAGGCTAGGTAAGTGGCAAGGTGATTTAGATACTTGTAACAAAAATAAAATCTGAATAAGAGAGTACTGACAAATACATGTGGTGTAACGCTAAATCCTATGTTTTCCCCTAGAATGGGGACCACGACAGTAACACTGCCTCAGGTGGCTATTTGTTCCTTATTGTGCAACCAATGTTATTGATTCCAAGATTAACTGTGTGGCAGAATAGGAATTCTGTCTCCTCTATAGGCTGGTTCACATTTGGCTTCTTCAGTAAATGATCCTCTTATTGAAATATCTATGTCTACTGAAGCCATTCAGACTTCCTGAGAAAAGCCTTTTCTCCTGTAAAGAATTGGCCTTGTCAGCTGTTTGGAGAAAAGCAGACTATAGACTAAAACATTTTTAGCAAAATACCCAGTAGTCTCTTGATTTTATTGCAAGCATATTTCTTATTCCCACTAGTCAGGAAAGCATTGGTACTGGGAAGGTTTTTGTTTTTTTTTTTTAGAATATAGTTTTACATTGCTCTAGAAAGGTTTAATACATATAGAAAATGCAATTCAAAGTCTATTGAAACAACCTATAACATTTCTTTCAAACTAAGATTTCTATGGAGTGTGGACAAAAAAAAANNAAATGTTTAGGGGTTGTGAAAAAAAAAAAAAAAAAAAAAGCCATATACATCTTCTACTGTGGAGACGTAATTCCCTTTAATTTGTATTGTATCAGCTGATTCCAAAGTCACTTGTAGGAACCAAGCACCTGACAACAGAAAGCCAAGACTTCCACCATTAGGAATTAACTGAGAAAGGGGTATCTCTTCATAAACCTTTCTTGTAAAGGCCAGATTCTCAATGAATAATGCTGATCTCCATGGGAATACCACTTTGGGCATTCTGCCAGTTGTATGAAGCCATACAAGAACCATGAAGGGTTTTCCCAGAAACCTGATCTCAGTCAAATCCATGTATGTAGCCTGCTCAACAGGCTACACAACACAAATATTGTGGGAAGAATCCATAGAGGAAAAAATTTGTCTCTTCATTATTTTAGTTGGTGATGTAGACATCGATTCAAGAGTATAAGAACGTGGAAGGCAACATTTTAACTATTTTTCTGATATTTACATAAGAACTAAAGAAGTGAGAAGTATGTAGTATGTATCTCTTGTATATGTATCTCTATGTATAGAAGTATGTATCTCTTCTCAAAGAGAAATATGCTTATATGTCATTAGACAAGTATGTAATACATGATGAATATTCCTTAAGTATCAGGGAAAGAAAACAGCTCTTTATAGCCATAGGGTGGGCTGCTAATAGTGAAAAAGTTGAAAAAAATCATTGAGATGCTTTAGACTTGGGGCAACACAGATCTTAAGACTGATTTTTCGTAAATGCCTTTGCTTTTGATAAGCTATAATGTGTAAAGATTTTATCTGTACTACAGAACCTGACACTATTCTTCAAGTAGAAAAATCCTATATGGTCTCCCTTTTTCATCCAGGAAAAAGAAAAGCCCTCATATATGCAACCTTTAGATTGTTTTGCCTTACATTATCACATTGGCTAGTAAAATATGGTAATGGAATATATATTTAGTTACATTTTATATACGTTTAATGCCTGTCATTTCCAGTGGATACTCTACACTTATTCCTCTCTTCAAAATACATACTAAGATGATCTCTATTTCGCCTGTAAATAACAAATATTTAGACTAAACAAAGGAAATTAAAAGACTGAAAGTTTAAAAAAAAAAAAAAAGCTTGATATTTATCTCCATCCCCCATTCCAGTTTCAATTACGATAAAATTTAACCTATTGAAATGATACAACGTGCCCTCGTGTGTGAGAGATTGCTACTTCATTTTCTTGAAAGAAACAGAAAATATCAACCAAATATCTGATTCTCAGTACGTGAACCTTATATTACTATATTGAGATGAAAAAGTTGTGAAGTCAGTGACTTGCAGCATGCATTGAAAGACTTCCAATCATTTCAGTGCACTGTTGAACAGAATTTCTCAACCCCACAAGGCAAGATAAAAACTGTCAGGAGAACTGCCCTATATCCAACCATCTACTTGCGAAATGACAGGATCTTTCTTTCTCCAGTACTCTTCAATTTACTACTCTAATATTTCAACCTTCTTCACAGTTAAAGGATTCATTCTGAAGCCTTTTGTCATAAGTAAATTATTCACCGCTCGCTAAATATGGAAGCTATCAGAAGCAAGTTTAATGAAAGTGTTATGCACTTTAATTAAAGATAACACCAGTATCTGCAGTCAAATTTTCAAAAGAACTCACAGCTCATTTAGACACCAAAGTGAAGGTTTATTACCAAAAGATTTCAATAGGTAACATATCATCATACTCATGGACAGACTCCTAAATTAAGCCCAGCTACTTTCTCCATCTTCCAGCACAATCAGGGAAAAAAAATATTAAGGATTACTCTAAGCTTACATTGTGTGCCAGCACATAAGACTTGCAACATACACCTTGTTCCAAGTTACACGATCAAGACCAAAGAGACCTTTTTTGAAAATAGAGCCATACATTTTGGTTACTGAATCTGAGCTAAACTTCAAACAAACAATCCAGCCCACGAGATAAGGGTGAGGTTTTCTGTAAACCCAGTCAATAGGTAGCATTTTCTGTACAGTACATTTGAAAGAGCTAAGGGAGAAGCCAGGTAAATGCTTGAGCATGGATGAATGACTGGTGTTTTAGGAGATGAAAGACCACTCTAGTCATACATAAGAGTTGATCTATGGCCTAAAAGTTACAACTTAAGGTCTCTGTTTTCCCAAACAAAGCATCTATGCAAAAAACCAGCTGTGATATATCAACTAAAACTACATTGAAGTGCTTGGAAGACAACATGCTGAGAATTGCCCAAAATAGCATAGCTAATTTCAGACCATTTTTATAGCTGATGATCAACTTCAGCAGATATTGAACCACTAAGAGGCTGTTACACACCTGCATTATATCCAGGTTTTTCTACACAAAAAACCAATCCAATTGCTTTGAGCAGTTGTCATAAAAATGCTGAAAAATACTGCAGAAAATCTATAAATAAATTTCAAATAAAATTTTGTTAAGCACTGTCTACACCTTTTCTCTGAGTGACAACAGGATAGCACTAACATCTGAATATTCATAAAGGACTATCACTATTGCTGCACTGACTGAAAGTTTGAAAGCAGTATTTCTGACCTACCATATCTAAATTCATTAGAAACTTCCTAAGGAAAAAAAACAAACAGAAATAAACAAAAACAGAGTCTTTAATAAACGTGTTGCCTTTAAAAGGCTTATCCACCACTTTGATATGTTGCAGAAAATACGTGGACTCTAGAAACAGACATCAGCATCCCAGTGTAAAGTGTCTAGGGGTTGGCTGCTGCATTTTAAAAAGTGAGTTCCTGTATAGCTGCAGCAACTTTAGCAGAACTAAACCTGTTTACATCTGTGTGGATAAAAAAAAAAAAAAAAAATAGATAACGCTTGTAAAATATATGACAGTACATCCAAGCCAGATGCAGGTGGAACACATCTGTTTCTAATTATCTTACTCCAGAACCAAATTAGCTTTCCAAGCATGATGCTCATTTCAACACTTTACTCAGCTCAATGCACACAAAATACACCCAGCCTACAGCTAATTTGACCCCTCAAAACAGAAAATAGTCTACATTTTCTTTAGAGTAACTTGCGTTGTGATAAGTCTATACCTATTACAGCAGGATGCACTTAGATTCCAGAAAACTGGTTTCACAACAGAATTTTTTGTTCTCTTGTAGGAAAATATACAGTCACTCTTTGAACTATGTAACATTGCACACTGCAAAGATGAAAAAAGATTTTTTATTTTAGACTAAAATACATGCCTCTCACATTCTTACGTTCTTTGACTTCCTTGGATTTAATTGGACTTGCAGAAATAGGGCAAGTAAGTTTTCTTCCTATGCTTTCGATCGACAGAAATGAAAAAAAATGTGATTGGATTAAGAGAAAAATACCACTTATTAAACAAGCAGCAAAGCTCATTCCAAATTATTTCATTAGCAGAGATAAAGTGGCACAGAACTTATTCTGTCCCTGACAACCTAATTTGCCAGAAAGAGGCTCCTCATGGGACCCTCTCACGTGCATGCTCGTGACCTGATCATTTCCAGACAATTACTTCAGCTACTCAGTTCAGCTACCTTAGAGAGGTAGAAGTCAGTGCCTTCATGGCACAGTTTGAGATATGAGGGAGGAAAGAAGAGATTGCAGCTGGATTTTCAGAGGAATACAATGAAATAAGGTGGATCTTACTCTGTAAAACCATTAGTACAACTGAACAACAACAAAAGTGAGGTCCAGAACAGGTTTCCATTTCCATAAAGAATAAATATAACAAAGAATATGTATGAGAATCATCATTAAAACAAATCAGACCAGTAAAAAGGAAAAAGAAAAGGGAATATGGAAAACAAACCCAAGCTTGATAGAGACANCTTCACGAATCCCAGCTGAGAGGCAAATGCGTCTCATTTTCTCTCCAGAACAAGTAAGAACTGCAAGACTTCAAGTCAACCAGAGCTCTGTGACTGCCCCATCTTCTTTCTGGGGTTAACACAAAGAACACCAAGAGGTCCTTTCAACAGAGAACATTTACAAATGCTGAGCATAACAAGGTAAAACAAAATTAAGTAAATCTGCTTGCTTTATACTTGCAAAGCTGTTTCTCTCCTTCAGCACTTCTCAGAATTCTGGCACGCTCTATGCAGTCTCTAAAAACGTGATCCCTCCCATTGGAAGCTTAGGCACAATTGTGCATCCTTCTTTTCCCAGGAACTTCTCACTACTATTTTTGCCTGCAGTAGCTTGCTGATCGCCTCTTCCTTCCCTCGCCTGCATCTCTTGCTCCTGGCCGAGCTTGGTCAGGAGCTCCCAGCAGAGGCACAAATTGTTCTTTTCCCCCAGAGAAACACTGGGGCATGCCAAAACTGCTAGGACAAGGCATACAAATTGCTTTTGCCAGACCACTGGTACTTATGAACAAGCACAGCCTGTCACGAAGCATCTCTAACCCTGGTTGCTAAAGAGAGAACACTTTGGGTTAAGGAAGGAGAGCACTGTCGAATGTTTTTGCTGACTGAGGTGTCCCTTTCAGGGAATTAATACTGCAGATCAAGTAAAAATAGTTTTTGAGTCCAAGCAGCATCACAATTGTCGAGTAAGCTGCAAAAAATCTTGTCCAGGCTGCAACAGCACAGCTCAGCTCCCCAGGGCCTGCCTTCCAAGCCTATGGCCTCGGCTTACCCTGCCACTCACAGAGCTCACCTCACACGCACACAGTCAGAGCTTCGGGAGACCACGCTTTCCAGCTTTTAGGAAATCTCTTTTCTCCCATTTTATCGCAGCTTTGCTGTGCCATGCCAGTGGGCAGCCCCACAACAAGGGCTGGGGCAGCGTCAAGCCCAGCAGGTCCCATCTCCTGACTCCTGAGGGAAGCAAAGCCAAAAGGGTCAGGCGCAGTGACCCAGGTGGGCCTCAGGGTGCTTGAGCAAGGCCCTGCCATATAACCATATTTTCTGCTTCCCCTTCCTTTACTACAAAAATAACACTTTCTTTGCTTAATCTTTCAGGTTTTTTTTTTTTCTTTTTTTTTGGTCAAGCTGACTCCTGCTTGACACTGAGCAAGAAAATACAATAAAATCAAGATCTAGTGAGATTTTGTATGCCCTTTTCTTTCTCCCTCCCCTACCTGCCTCAGGTAATTAATATAAGTCTCTGAGGGAGCCATCTAGAAAGATTTGCAGCTGCAACCATCACACTATTTCACAAATAGTGCAATAAAATCTACACATCCACACCTGTACCCACAAAAGGTTACCTGCCAATTCAGAGCAGATGTTTTTCACCCCCTCAGTGAAGACAATTGCCAGAATGCACCACGAATGTCATAACTTAACAGGATCCACGTGCTTTAAAAGTAAGAAGCCTCAAGGCCTTCTCTTCTACAGGCATCCTGAAATACCCATTTTGCCTTAGTGCTTTCTCTGCTTACGATAGAAAAAACTTGGGATATAAGCAACACTGACAGCATTCATGTCAGAAGTTTTATAATAATTTCAGAACATCACTTATATTCAGGAAGAATGCTCCTTTACCTAGGAAACCTTTGAAACAGTGCAGAAATGTTTGACTTCAACATCAGAAACAGCAGCTACATCAAAAATCAACTGCTTCCTGAAATTCCCTCTGAGCCTACCAAAATTATAACATATTGGCAATTTAGCTATAAAAGGCAATATTAATTGCCCCATTCCTTAAATGGGCATATATTTTTTGCAAATTAGAGATTTGTACATGCAGCCAGACAGACTGGGTTGCTTATCTAAACATTGCGAAGTTCTCCTCGTAATGGCATAAATATATTCCACATTTACATATCAGCTAAATGATGTACAGCTTTGCTGCTGTACCATACCCATTATACCTTCATAAAAATGACTTAAAAATAAAAACAATGGAAAGTTTACATGGAAAATAATATTAAGCCACAGTAGCATTTTTTCTCAGCATTAGGGTTTATTAATTGTTCATCTGTTGATAAATTTGGTCACATGTTTATGATCCACCTAAACAAATTGTTGAAAGATGACCAAAATTTGATTTTCAAATTTAATTACGTGGTTCAAAATCTCTGTCCCATACTAAGTGTTTAGAGTTTTACCTTGATTGTTTTAGCTGCTGTTTTTAAACTAAAGAGGTAATTTCAGACTAAAGGCAGCTAAATGCCTAAGCAGCATGGAATGCTAATTGGAATACAGGTATCATTCAAATATACAAAGCAATAAAACCTTAATGAAGTTTACCACAGTACAATCTGACACAAGTCTCAATATGAAAATATATTAAAATAATTTTGATTTCATGCAATCCTCTTCTCCTAATGAACCATAATTTTTTTGGTCTACCATAATAGTCATTCTTGATTAGCTCTGGAATTTCTGCTACTGTTTTATCTCTAACATTTGTTTAATATGTTTTTTATGAAAATCTCTTCTCTCATTTCTCTAGTCCCAGATAACACAGTCTTGATTAGTTTGTAAATGCATTTAGCTCTTGCCAAACACAAGAAATTATTTTTCTGTATATAGATTATTGTTTTACTGAGAAGTGAGTGACAGCGTCTGCATTTCAGCTGTAACAATACACCAGTCCTCACACAGTGTAAATCAGCATACTTTTTTCACTTCAGTCAAAATCATATCATTAGGAAATTTAAGTGAAGCAAGATCATTTAATTCACGTTAACCAAAAGTAACATCTTTCATTCAATCCTTCCATCTGCTTTAGGCAGCTCTGCTTGAGTAGCGGATAGGACCAGGAGATCTCCGGATGTCCCTTCCAACAATTCTGATTCTACGAAAACATGTTCAGCTTTGCCTAGGATCTAGGTGTGGAAAATAAGCTGGCTTTGTCTAACGTAAGTTATGTATCTTTTTCAGCTGTCTACATGAGATTAGAATTCATCCAGTAGGAAAAAATATTTTCTTATTTTGAAATTTCCATAAACTTTTATACAGATAACCTTTTCTAATCCCTGAGCAGAAATGCAACGTATTTAGATCAGCCCCACACTCATCTTGGTCATGAGTTCCAATACATAGGAAAACCGTGCCCAGATGGTCTGTTCTCAGTATGTCTCAGCACGTCTCAGTACTCACCTCTTGAGCTAGCAATACTTGAATCTTATGACAGCTCCTCCAGTAATGATGTAGTATGAAGCGGAATCATGCTTTCATTACTTTACTTGTGGGGGCTAGCAGTACAAATGAAATTATTTACATTGTTACTTTAAATCAGCTAGCAAAAATACACATTAGCATTGGTTTTCCCTTAATCCAAACAGAGTTTTGTTTAGTTTAATGGACATCAGAACTGCAAATCAGACTAGGTTTATGCAGGCACAGGTAAGGGTCAACAGAATGTTTCGTTGCCCAGCCTCCTCTTTCCAACAGAATTCTTTACTAGGAAAATCATAAAAGCACTGGTCTTCAGTCTCAAAACAAAGAATATTTTTCAAGTATGAAAACATAAAAGAAACATTGAAAGAATTACTAAGCTTCATATTATCAAATTCAGCCAGCAGGCTTATTAAAATAACATCTGTACCACCCTTAAACTAGTGCTATCCATCTCAGGAGGGACAGACACAGACAACAGGTGAAGAAGCAGGGGAGGCCCCGATGAGTAGTCAAAGGCAAATATAGAACAACTTCCTCAGATGAGAGACCTCAAATGACTATGAATTCTTCCCAGGAAACTGTTGAGCAGAGTATATTTAGCAGCCTGTCAAACCCAGACAGAACAGCTGTTCACCGTGTCTTCCACCATAAGAGACAGAGGCCGTCAAAAGAAACTGTCTGAAGGCAAGTTCAAGATAGGTGAATGGGAACTCTTCATGCAACACAGTGAAGTTTCAGAACATCTTTCAGCAGGATGCTTCAGATGCTTATAGTGTAAGTGGACAAACTGATGAGAAAGATTCACAAAAGGTTATTTAGTGCCATAGCATAGCTGAAGAGTAGTATTCATCCCACTACAACACTGTTCCAAACAGTCAGATCCAAGCATACCTTTCAAAGTACAGGTCTTGATGCATTTTACAAGGATGTGTGTAACATCATGGCGCGCACAATTTTATTCATCTAAGATTCCTATTGTTACAAAATTTTGGAAGTATATGATACTTCCTATTCTAATTATAAAAACTTTCCAAGTATGCTAAAATATTATAATAAATTGAGCTATAGGCTACGCTTATACATAGTGATATGCAAATATGAAAATTATAACCTTGAAATTCAATTTCCAATCATGGATTTCAAGGCAATGTAACTACTTTGAATTAATATTTAAAAAAAAGGATAATACAAACATTAAAGGTCTAGAAAGGCAAGGTAACTATTAAAGTGTAAGCTGTATTCAATGTGTACCAACTTACTAACAATTTACTCCAAGTGTTTTCAAGACATCTGAACACAAATTTTAAAAGACAAATTTTCAGATTATACATATATCAGATTCTAAACTGTGCATGGAAAGGACATTTCTTGTTCACACCGTGCCTAGAACAATGGAAAATTGCACTTGGATTAACCTTTTGTGCTAACACAATGAGTTTAACTGCTAACTATTCCAATCTGGCCAGGAAACAAGTCATAGTTAAATTCTGGGCCAAATCCTACAGATTTTTCCTTCTCAGTGGGATATTTGCCAACACCCCATATTAAAATCTGGCTACAAATCCCAGATTTATCTGAGGATTTTAAACTAAGGTAGCAACATTGTTTCTGCCTGTAATTTACAAATTAGTTACACGCCATTTAAAAGACAATGCGCTTCCTTGACACACTTCATTTATTACTCAGAAGACAGCATAATCTTTCTTACTTAGTTTTTAAGTTTCTTAACTTAGAGTCCCAATGCCAATCAAAATATTAAAACTCACATACATGAGAACATAAGAGACGGACAAAAGCACTGGAAGCTCACTTCTGTCTTTTCCAGAAGAAGACGGGAACTCAACACCTTTTGAATCTTGGGCTCGGCTCTGTCCCAGTTTCTGCAAATTTGTGATCATATTTCCATACATCGTTTTTTTGATCTCCAAGGGTTAGATTCATGCTTACTTTCTTTTTAGCAGCACTGTGAGGATAAATTCATTGACACGTGCAAGCAGCTCAGACACATCAACATCTGAACACAGTCTTGAAAAAGTAGTTTTGATTTTGGCGACTGGCATCACACCAGCAGGTTTCTTTGTGTCAAAAAAGGAAAAAATTTCCCAAAATCTAGGAATGCAATAGGCAAGTATTTCAGCTGCACAGACTCTGGAAACTGTTACCTTTCCTGAGAAAAGCAAGACATTGTTTGAGGTGAATTAAAATTTGATTCCTAATTTAAAATTGCCTAATTAGAAGATCAATAATTGCTCTTTCATCAAAGCAAAGCATATTCAAGGTAACCTCAACAAAGCTCAGGTAAGAACAGGAAGCGACAGTAACCCTGAAATGACTGAATTCAGTTCATTTGCTGGTGCAATCATTATTTTTATTTCCTCAAGCTAAGAAAATTTTACAGTGATTCCGGAAAAGCTGAAGGTATTCACAACAAAAAGAAAAAAAGCATTCTCATTGTTCAGACTTTAAACAAGTAGAGAAAAGCTTCAAAACTACTATTCTAATAAATATTTAACCATAATTATTATGAAAGTGCATAGATACAGAGAAATAATATTAAAGCCAGGGGGACTGTAGAGTAGCCAGCTCTTTCGAAAGGCAAAGCTCTTTACCTGCCTCACTATGAACTTAATTTCTTAAGTTAAAAGCTGGAGTCCTTGTAAAATTTCAGCCTTATCCTTATGGAACTTTGTTACTAAAATGGAAATCATTCATTTACATTAAAAGAAAATGACCCTGGTTCAGGTTCTTGGCAGCAATAGTAAAAATGGATTGCTGTTATATCTTCTAACTTGAAGATCAGAGAACTTGAATCAAGCCCATCTATAAAACCTTGGCTCTCACTTCACTTAATTTCACTTCAAAATATGAAACTTCCAGAATGTATGGATAGAATTATGAAGCTACTTCCCTCCATTGCTGGAATTTCTCACGCCTTTCCTTGATTATTTCCTGCAGGTCCTTCTTAACAAAATATTCAATAGTGATCAACAATAGTCTTTGAAGAAGCTCTACAAAAACAGGACTATGAAAGCCAACACTGCATTTCTCTTGAACCTATTTTTAGCCTTGTCATGTCTTGAAGATGTGTCTGTTTTGGAATGTCAGTTCCCAAATTTCAAGAGAAGTTGTCATGGGAAACTGCATAAGAGATTCTCAGAGTATCATGTGCTGCCAAGATATTTAAATGGAGGCTGTAGCCTCAACTGAACAAACAGAAGATTATAAATTGAAGACTGCTGCATTAGGAAAAATGATCCTGAAAATGACAGGATCTGACATCAGAGTATTTGGGGAAAGTACCATGGTATTTTCTTACTTTTTGTACTCTTCACTTTACCAGTTTTTTTGTTTGGTTGGTAGTTTTTTTGTCTGCTTGTTTTGTTTTTTGTCACAACCAGATGTGAGGTATTGGCTTAGATGGAGCTAATAACATGGGTGCTATTTAGACTATTACATTCTTGATAGCATCTCCCCATGCAATGAAGGAACTTTTTTGTATTTTCAAACATTTGGAGCAATAGCAGAGCTAAGTTCAGTTAGCCTTTATACAAAGGAAACAAGTACAAGTTCAGTGTGGCTCCATATACACGCATTGCCTAGCGTACACATACACACACTTATGGCTGGAATTAAGTAACTCTTTGTTACCACATCTCATGAAAACCTTCTTACCTGCTGGCCTACCATCCTAACTGTGTACTGTGTTGTGTGCGTAACTATAGCAACTTACAACATTAGCTATTGAAATGAATATGAATGAAATGAAAAGTAGCAAAACAACACAGTCAAACCTTTACGGAGAGGGCAAGTAAAGCCTCTTAATGCTCAACGGACTTTAAAATAAAGAAAAAAAAATCATCTGTAAAACAACATTAGGCTCCAGCAAGATTAATCTTAGTAAATAATATTTCTATACATCACTTCCTTCCATTCTATTTAATGAAGAAAATAACTTTCTTTCAGTCTAATCGATACAATGCACTACCTCTGAAAAATGAACTTTTATTAGTGTTATGGAAACATGACCCTTTAATAATCTGGCTAACAGAGTTTGGAAACGAATTTTCTGTAAATATGACCAAAATATGCAGGTGGAGCATGTTGCTTGTCTGGAGTAGCAGATCATTTAGAGTTCCAGCTGTTTAAGCATGACACTCAGACTCATGTGATCACTGCCATCTGCATTTCCATACCTGTGTCATAATTCGCATTAACTTCCCTTCTTATTTCACCAAATATTAGAAACAAATTCAGATTCATTTATGCTATTGTTTCTCAGTGGAAACATATGCTTCAAGTACATGTTAAGTTCTAGTACAGTTCTAGCAAAAAACAAACAAAAAACAAAGCGTACATAAGCTCGATTTGCCATCAGTAATAAAGCTCAGTGTCTAAAGCTGAGCACATCCTAATTACATAACCGTGACTTCTGGTTAAAGCGCATAAGGTTGTACTGAAGAGTCAAATGCAAGCAGGCAAGACTTGACAAATCGGTTATTCGTGAAGCAGCTTAGACCAGATTTTATTGAATATTTACAATATTAATTCCCCAAAGAGAAAGGTGCTAATTTTTTTTGGATGAAGTGTTACCAATACAGAAAATCAGAAAAACAATGGGAACTCAATGAATTTGTTTTGAATACAGAACATGGAATAAAATGCCATTAATACAGAGTGCAATACTATGTACTTCAGGACTGATAAGATTTCTCTAAAAAGGCAATGCTCATCTGCAGCAAATCACTGATATTACTCTGTCATGGAGTTGCTATGAATCATCAGAGAGAGTCTGCTTTGGAAAGGGGTACTGAATTTGTCAGACAAAATATTTCTAGAAGAGGTAAGGAAGATCAATACTGTTGTATAAGGCATAGGTGAAATATCGCCCAGACATCAAGTCTCAATGTCAGAAATATTATTTGAGCTTCCAGTGCTCAAAAACATTGTTTCAGGTTGAAATACATATAGAGAAAAGCAATTGCTATGAGTATAGGACTGGATTATTACTTCAAAAGTGGTATCAAAATAGTATGGTTTATAGAACTAAGAAAACTAAGGCTGATAGGTTAATAGATAAGTTTCTCTATGAAGAAGTGAGATAACTGTAAACATGAGGATGAAAGAACTAGGAAAAGTAAATACCAGTGTCCACATTACTAGAAAGGGAAAAAACAAGCATTGAAACAGCAAGACAGAAAATTAAAGGAGTAACTACCCGAGGTATAAAGCTTTCCAATGTCAAGAACAGTTTATATTTCTGAATACGTTTACATAAAGATTGCCAGAGAGCATCCTTACTCAATTCTTATAAATTAGTAGATATGGGCCTGCCCTCTGTTTTCCCATAGCCAAGAAAATTAACACACACCTGCTGCAAGATGCAGCACAAATAGAATTCCCTCAAAATTTCACTAGCCAGAATTAACAAGTAATTTATTCATAATGCTTTTTCCACCGTGTTTCTGAAAAGTAACACAAGCTGTTAGTTTTACAAAGAGTCTTTGAAATATGAAATTATAAAGTGGGTTTGAACATAATAGCTCTATGGTATGTTTCTCCTCACAGAGGAAACCATCACATTTTAGAATTATACTTCTAGTTGACAGATTTGCTTTTACCTCACATAAGTTATTATCCAACAGAGTCACAGCAAAACATCTTGGCTCTTCTAACCCTAATACTGCCTCCCTGCTCCATGCAGTCTTTTCAGCCTCTCCCATGGATCCATCACACTCTTCAAGAAATGGTTCTTCCTATCGCCTTCCATTTCGCTTCCAGCGCCCACTCTGTTTTGATTTTGGG
>VXAV01003897.1:79885-94666 GCA_013399715.1 Alectura lathami
TTCAGAAAAAGTGTTTTCCAATTTTGGAACAGGAACAGGTACTTCAGGGGATGCCATTTTTCCACAGCAGACGGCAGGCAGCCCAGAGGCTATTGGAGGCTTATTTTAATCACTTGGCAATTTAATTCAATTAAAGCATAAAGTTTAGCTATCAGAATAAAAACTCCATGTAACTTATCTAAACCAGTACCATTGTCAGTAAACATCACAAAAACTATTCCAAATATTTGAGATGTTTTTCTCAAAATATTAAAACTAGATAAGAACTGTATTAATGACTCTGATATTTTTCAGATGCCAAGAAATTCAGTTCATCACTCACAATTAAACTAAATGTATCCTGTAATACTGTCAGGGTTTACATATTGTGCAAAGTTTCTAATAACTTTCCCTATGAGCTTCGATATAGCAATATTTTTCTTTCACCCACAGCAAAGGAGAGTATTTCTCCTGGGAAAAAATGACTTGATTTCCCATGTTTTTTTTCATTTTGACTATTATTAGTCTAAATTAAAATCCAGTTTAAAATGCAAAGGTAAAAAGCTTTTTTTTTTTTTTTTTTTTTTTAAATTATGTCTGTTCTTCCTTACTTCTTGTTAATGGTGCAATAGCTCCTTACCTATGAGCTAAGTGTACTTTCTTTGCATGACAATGGTGCCAGTGAAGGCAAAGTATAGAACTTAGGTTCCTGTTGATCTTTTTAGTATCCATCTTGCCTCTAGAAAAGGAAAAGCTCTTGCAAAGCAAGGAGTGAAAAAATAAAGGAAATTATGTCCAACTATTCTTTAGCATCAGGAAGGATTTGTTCACAAATGGATTCTGCTTACATCCAAAACAGCTTCACGAATTAATTTAAACCTCAGCAGTTATCCTTTCACCAATGTAGACCTTCTCTGTTAGGATCTGTGAATAGTTTCACAGCTGCCCACTGATTTATAAATTGTGCACTCTGTGAGATAAATTATGGGTTCATAAATGTTTTCTGATTATCTGGCACAATGGAACTTCAAGTACAAATGTTACCTTTGGACATTGCTACTATGTATGGATACATATGATATTTGATTAAAATGTTTTTAAAAATACTTTAAAATATATTGTTTCAAGATCATATTCTTAGAAATCAGATCAAAACACGAAAAAATAATCAGAGACAGCTGGTTGCATTCTCCCTATTGGTCAATAGGCTATGACTTCAAAGTGCACCTTGAGGCTGAGAATCATTATTCACCAATTAAATTAACAGCCACTGTACAGAATATTAATTGCAAATTTGTTTTTGACATCCATTAGATGACTATTTGTGCCACATACTGAGCAGAAAACACTTTCTTTCAGTCCCTACAGTTTCCCTCTTTCCCTCAAAGTCACCTCAAAAGTCAGTCTTTTAGAATCAAGTACTGTCACAATGGCCGTTCTCCTGGTTTAAGCCATCTCTAACCTACAACCGAGCAGCGCACACACTGCATGGCAAGAATCTGCCTTCTTTTGCCACCTCATGATGAATTTTGATCTATAGAGGGAGATAGAGAAAAGTTATCAGATAATTTCTAAAAGTACTAAAACATTCAAATACTTCCCAATCCATTTATTGGTGCTATGAATAAACCATCCATTAAAATGTAGATTAATGTCATAGAAAAACTAATTCAAGTAAGATTCATAAGAATCCTCCAAAGTTTCTAAGTTTCTCTACCGAGTTTGAAAGTAACTGAAATTACTGAACTAAAAGAAAAAGATGATAGAGCATCCATGTGTCAACTATTTGAGAAAGAACTAAGGCCACAAACAGAATGTTTGGTTTTACACAAAAAAGTCCGTGCTTTTTTTTTTTTTTTTTTTTTAGGGCCCTAATCAGGAAAGCTGCTGTACGTGATAAAAGCATTTTTCTTGTGGCAGTCTAAATAAGAATAACTGTATACATTTTAGTTCTACAAACCAAGCTACAAGCACTCTTAATTATGCTTAATCATTGTTATACATTTTTTCTCCAGTAGTGCCACAATTTTATCCTCCTTCTGTTGCCTCCATAATAGATTCCATCCCATTTTTGAAGGAGATCAGAAAGAATTCTCCCTGCCAGGAGTCAAACAAAAACATGCAAATGCTCCAGGGAAGGAGAGAAAATATAGAAGCTTGTCACAGGACGTTTTATCAAAGTTATTTTCATATAAAATGACAGATGTCAGAGAAGGGTAAACAAAGTATATGTCTAAGTTACAGATCACTCCCAACTAAATTCTTGTTCTTGCTTTTGGAATTAAAAGTGATCTGTCCATACATATGTTAGCACTGTGGTTACCTTGATGTTTGCAGGCTCCTGTTCACATTCTCCCACATGCCAACAAAATTATTGAACACCTGCTACACGAACATGGTTCCCAAACAGATACTCTAATCTTACCAGAGCTCCTAATGGCAAAACACATCCTGGCCTCAGCAGCTTTTTTAGATTCTATATGAGGATACAGAATATTGTGAAAGTTGATTTCTACCCCATGTATAGATCCAGATTTCCTTTGGAAAGGAATAACTAGGTTTCAGAAGGCTGAAATCACAGGTAATACAAAATCATCATTAAAGCAGTAAACTGATGTTACTCTAAGCAAGAAAGATTTAGTTTAGAAACAAGTACAAAAATACAACTGTTCGGTTTCCAGAAAGCCTGTTTCAGCCCACAAAGATGACTCAGGATTCTTACAGAGATTTTTTTATCTGAAATCAAATCCTTCATCAAGACCTCTATCACTAGGTTTTTTCCCCACACTAAGATGTGTAGGGACAAGCACATTATGTTCCTACTTCATGAACTACCCATTTAACTTTAAGAACCCCTGCAATCGTTTCTTGTTTACATAAACAATATTAGGACAGCAGTTTTTTGAGTTTCACATAGAAATATAACCTGGTTTTGCCAAATCTTAAAAATAAATAAACAAATAGACCTATGCAGAGATGACTGGACAGAATTATATCCCAGCCAAATAATGAGCTATCTTCGCTGGATGTCAGTCCACAGCCTAGCAATTGGCCCAGTATTTAACTGGACTGTAAACAAAATAGGCGCCATTGTGGAGGAAGTGTTCGGTTCCAACCAGCAACTAAGGTTCAGACTCAGAGGATAATTATCAATACTCTAATTGATTCTTTTTTGAAGATATAATTAGTCTTCAGAATGGTTGTAACTTTCTAAACAGTCATTCACTACAGGCTTTGGGCTGGTATGAAGTATCTGGGTGCATTGGCATGCTTCTACGCCTGGAACTCAGCAAGCCAAAAGCAATACAGTAGAAGCAATGATGGAAAATTAGCCATGTGGATTACATCATCAAAAGCTACTGCTGGGTAGTTGGTTACTAGAAATGACAGAGACATTTTTTGCCCGTCTGTAATGCCCTAAGAAATGGTTATTAGAATAATAATTAAAAATAAAATCTTTGAAATATGAAAGAGATGATTATTGGAAAGTTAGAAACAGGGTTTACTGGATTTCTTCTGATCCAAAAACAACTTTAGATGTTGAGCCTGACAAACATACTGATGACAAAATGATTAGTACTCACTAGGGTTTAATTTCATTCCAGCACAAAGGTACAAAGTACTAAGTACACTAAGAAAATGAAACTAGAGTCGTAATTCTGTCAAAGACAGAGTTAGTCACAAAATTTAAAAGTAACAAAAGCTAAGTGCCCCAAGCTATAGACTCAAAGTCTTAACATCCTAGAAAGCATACATTCCAGGGACTAAGAGCAAATCGGATCTCAAGCTTGCAAAGGACAAAGTAACAACCACCAAGATACAAAGCAGTAATAAAACCATGTTTGTTTGTCTTTCCCTGTATATAATAATTAAGTGAAGGAGGTGAAAATCAGACTCAGCACAGCTTGAGAACTCTGTCAGCTGTACAAGTATTTAGCAGAGAGACAAGGGGAATAGCTGATCATCCTGTGATAAAAAGAATCTCCAACTTAAATTAATTAGAAAGTGATATAGTAGAGCAGTCTTCAAGAGCCTAAGAGGATTATCACTGCAGCAGGCAGAGGGCATCTGGATAAGGAGGAACTTTCCAGAGGAAGTCAACACAATATCCCTACTGTGTTTCAAAGTCCATATCTGATTTTTCAAAGTGATCCAGCTGTTTGCACAACAAAAACAGATATCTACTTTGAAACTTTTGGGGGATTTTTTTATCTCAATCACATCCGATGGTGCATAATTTACTCTGCTGCATATTTTCCTTAGGATCTTGTATTCACCATAAAACAACTTTAGGAATAGTTCACTCAGCCTTAGATCTTTGGATGCAAATACATTTTCTTACATCTCCAGTGTGTAAAATGTGTTAAAAACCATGCACTGTTTCAAAAAGGAGAATATAAAACAAAGATCAGATAGGTTTTGCTTTGCTTTTAATTTCATAAGCACTAATACTTTATTATGTATTTAAAACCGTGAGCTGATTTTATCTTTCTCAACAAAAATGATGTCTTCCTATTGTAAATCCGTTGTACTGTTACACTCCCCAAAAATATCAAAACAGAACTGCTTTGCAGACAGTTTAAATTTAGCTGTGAAATGAGAACATAGTTTCATTCCAACAGGATAGCCCCCTGAAAAAACAAATGCTGCATAAGTGCACTGACAAATGCATAGACCGCACAACTTGTATTAACCAAGCATCCAGCAAATATGCACATATACTTCTGAATTTGTTGAGAGTTTTCCCAAGGCAATAGTCTCTAGCAAAAGGATTTGAACTGATGCCCTAGTTCACATCAATGCCTCTGATTTAGAAAAGTCATTCCTGCACTATGGTTCCAGGTGTATTTTAAATGTTGGAAGTCTTCCCAAAACCAGAATTTTGTCAGTGCAAGAGAACAAATAAGTAAATGCTAATAATGAAAAACCTCAAGGTAATAATTTCATCTGTCAAGTTGTGACAAAAGTCTAATTTAGGTGCATTTTTGACATGGGAAACAAATGAAAACTTGATATATCGAGTGCTATTTCATTGATAATAAACAGAATTTACCAAACATGGAGGAACTTGATGCAAGATTGCCTTTATGATGCATGAAGCCTAAATATGATTTAACTGAAGTGTGTTTACTTTCTTCCTCCAGCAGTTCGTTGAGTGTAGGGAACAGATTTCAGGTGCTGTATCACTGCATTAACTGCGTCAACACCATTTGCACAACTCCAACATTAAACAAGCATTTTTCTTCACTCATTACCTCTCCTATATGCAAAACATTCACTGCCTTCTTTTTGCAACATACCCCTACAAAGTAACATTTCAGTTACACTCCTCCTACACTTGGTCTGCTGTCTCTGTCAATCATTTAATAGCGCTGAGGTGGGCAAAATACTTAAGAAAACACCAAAACCACACAAAAAAAATACAAGCACATTCGTTCATCTCAGCAATCTATGGTTGCTGGTTTTTTGTTTGTTGTTTTCATTTTTTGTTTGAGATGTAAAACACAACAGCAACATAAAGCTACTACATCCATAGAACTCTCTACTCTCCTGCCAACCTTCTACCTTTCCAGGTAGTGTTCATAATTCAAGAGAAGTATTTCGTATTCTTGTCACTACTTCTATATGCAGTCTTCCTCCAGTACTCTTTGCTTTGACTGTGTAACCAGGCAAACTCACTTAAAGCAGCCACCAGCACCGAAATGTTCCATTTTAAATAAACTCTTTGAAATCCTTCATTCAACACCTTAATCCCTATGGGACATTTTCATGCCGTTTTGGATTAGTTTCTTCCAATGATAACATGACAGTTGATAGGCTGTAGCTTGGTTTATCACAATACTTCCCTGATACATGTCACAACTCAGAAAAATCCTTTACAAGTAAAATAACAAATTCCCACAGTAACTGTGACTCCGTCTTGCTTGATTTCATGCAGTTTTAAATGCTTGCTATTTAATTTCTATATAGAAGGTAGGCTACTAAAAATGCACACTGCATTCTACTTAGTATATAGCTCATTACTTTCCACGACAGTTGTGAAAATTATTGTTTTTCATTCAGTGAACATGTACACATACATGAAGAAGTTTACATGAATGTCTTCCCACTGATGGGCTCACCACATAATATATCTGTATTTTCTTTTTCAGCAGTTCACCGCAGCAGTAGATCTCCATAGAAAACACTTCTTGCCAAGCATCACACACCCGTCAAAGTGATACGCTTACTGCTGGGCACAGCAGGGGCCATGTAACACAGCGGGCACGGCAACGGTCTCACCAGCCAGGACCTGGTGCTCCCTGCTCCAAGCAAGGGGAGCAGAGCAGCCCCACCAAACTGTCTGGGGCAGCCCTCCCTCCTGCACCAGCTGCATGGCCTTGCCCCGGGCTCAGGCTGCCTGAGCTCTCCCCTCAAAAAAAGAACTGTGCTTGAGGGGGCCCTGACACTAAAGGAAAAATATGTCTTTTGGCAAAGCAGTTGCTCTCCAGTGCTCCTGTTGATCTGTTGCCCAGCTGTTGTCCTTACACTTGTCAACATACCAAGCAGAATCAGGGCTTCCTGTTCTTTCCTTTGGCCCCAATATCCTTGGGCTAGAATACAGGCTGTGAGCAGAATTTCTCAGGTAACTGACAGCAAAGGCAGAAAAATGAGTTGCTTGAGGTAAAAAGTAAAACTGATACTTCAGCTGCATTGTAGTAATAATTGATCACGTTCAGTGGGAGGACCTGTCAACCAGCTTTTTTGTTATTCATCATCTTCGACTGAAATAAGATAAACAATAGCAACATCACAGCTATTTATGGCCAATAACCAGGAAAAAGCTTTCCGCTTCCAGTTCCAAAGTATCATTCTTCTTCACAGCAATTTGCAAGCCTGTGCTTAAAACTCACTGACTTCAGAAAGCTGACTTCAGTAGCACATGACAGTTTCTGATTCCTAAAACTGAGTTTGTATTTATATCTACAGTCTTTAACATACTTACTAGCAAAAAAAATCTGGATTTGCATGAGCATAAAACCAAAACAGGAATAGCTTATGATAATTGTACAAGACCTCACAGTTTATTTTTCATTGTTTTTCTTGGTTTGGATTTTGCCCCAGAACTAGTAATTTCAGAACCTACTTAATAATAGTATTTCACAAGTTGAAACTGAATTGTACAAAAATCAGAAATAAAACTTGTATACTAGTCTTCAATTGCTTTGTTTCTTTTTAATTATCTCAGTTTGCTGTCCAAATTAAGTGCTGCTATTCGTCCTCAAGTCTGAATATATTCAGATTTAGTGTTAATGGCATGTCTATGCTCTATGCATGGGATTCTCTCAAGCCACATCTAGTAGCTGAAACGTGACACTGACATGCTATGTGGTTCGCAGCTAACACAATAAACGTCCATTAGCCCAACAGAACAACATCAGAAGGTAATATGAATCCTGGCACTGGTCTCCTGTGCGCCCTTATAACAATTTCTTGTGGGAAAAATGCGGAATGTCCTTAATTTAGGAAGCAGCATTCTTGATTATGCCATTCATTCGAGCATGCCATTGCTACTGCTTTAACCTTTAGCTCTACAACCAATAACCTCATGTGTCAGCACAAACTTTTTCATACTCGATGCTGTTGCAAATGTTCAATCTGCATTTTCAGCCATTCTTGCATGAAAATGAAGGCATCACATCTGTAAAAGCACATTTACAGTCATCATATTTTCAATTCAGATATGTGCCAGCCTCTATGTGAATGTTGTGCTAGGAGAGTGCATACTGGAGCGAGGGTGGAACAATCTAGGTCCTGCTGCCGCAAGAACTGCAGACCTCTCATACCCCATATCAAATACAACACCGCCTCATTCACTGAAGCCAAAGTTATGAAGTGTTCTCCAACTTTGAAATGTCTCAGCGCCTGAGTGTTAGAGAAATTGCAAGGGCTAAAACTTTTATAGATCAGCATAACTGCAAGTGTATGTCTGTTAAATGGAAATCTAAAATGGAAGCAGCCACAACACGGTCCTGAATATGGTTACATATCCACTGTCTTATAAAAAATACTCTGCTTTTTGTAGACAGATGAAAAGATTTACAGCGCTATCTCATCTCCTTTCATGCATTGGTTAAGTAATTACCATTTAGTATTTCAGCATACACAACGTTTATACGAGCTCATTACTTTCTGAGAAATCCTCCTCTGGGGCTAGATATTTCCATGCCTGGTCTCAGCCCAAAGGTTAATTTGTTTGGAAAGCTGCTGTGAAATGCTGTTTATTTATTTCTTGGAAGAAAAGGCTTCTTATCCTTTCTTTCCTGAAGCCCATCACAACAAAAGTTTACAAGCAATTTGAGCATCATCTCTGCATGCTCAGAAGCATCTGCTAAGGTTTTAGCAGTTTTTAATGAATCCCCCACTGCTTAGGGTATTACAGTGACTAGTATTACAGCCTGCCTTGGCAAACCCAGGATACTGATGGGACAAAATGCAAGTCAAATATATATATATATATATATATATATATATGTGTGTGTGTGTGTTTAGGTGAACATCGTGCTTTTAAATTGGATTTTTCACTTCTGAGTGCCAAGAAAGGATTTGCAGAGGCTCAATTCTCAGAGGGTAAGTGNGGAGTGGTCACATGGATTTCTATTAGTCCACAGAAATCGATTGGACTACTCCCAGCAGCGAGTGCTGCTCTTAGCTGTAAGCACTTACCGGCTCAGTCCTTAAGCGACTGTTTTTATCTTGTCTTTGTGCCACTGTTCTCATCCACAGTATCTTCTGCCATGAAAGATATGTCTTCAGGTAAACAAATAAGAAACCTAAAACTTACACTTATCCACCTGAATGGGTTGTCATTAGCCAGAAACACTATTAATCTGATGTGATATCAACTGAGCAACCGTGGTCAGCACTGTTCCAAGTCTACATTAGAAAAAGGAATGGTATTTTAAAGCTCATCTGTCTATGCTGACATCCTTTGATCATATGATCATAGGATAACTCAGGTTGGAAAGAACTTAGGAATGCTGGTTGTACATCTTCTTGCACAAAACAGAATCAGATCTTGTTTCTTAGGGCTTTATCCAGTTGGGTCTGGAAGGCCTACAAGGCTGGACACTGTGCAAACTTTCTTGGTAACCTGTTCAACTGCTTGACTGTCCTCAGGCAGAAAGTTTTTCCTTATACCTAGCCTGAACCTCTTCTGTTACATCCACTGTGTCTGAGCATGCTGCCACCATTCAGCTGGTTTAGGTAACACCACAGCAATTTAGTAAACAAATTACCAATAGAGCAGACAACACAGACTTGAGGTAAATGACTGTTTTCCTTGCTGTCTTTGCCAAGCTATCAATCACCATTTTGGAATTATAATGAAATAAGTGATCAGCTAACTGCACAATGTCTGATCCACTATGCCTTGGTGTCCCAGCGTTTCTCACTAATAAAATACAATTGCAAGTCATTTAATCTCTTACCCCAGATTTTAACTGCTTTGTTTCTGACTGCAATTTTGAGCTCTTCCTCTCAGTAAAGACCTTACAAATTGTTTTGCATAAGGAAATTACTCATGGCTTGCTAAAGCATAAAATCATAATAAGCATTTGGGAGCTCTAGATTATAGTAATATATCAATTTACAGTAAGAAAATGGGAAAATGCATTCCTTCATTTCCTTGTATAAATATAAAGATTGAATACTTCAGGTTGGATAAGTTGACTTTCCCTGCTACAACTAAATCAATGCGTAGACAGAAGGCCTAGCAGGTGAATCAAAACAAGAAGCTTCCACCTGGCTCAGAAAGGGCAGCAATAAACCTGTCCAGTGTGGGTCATTTCTTGAAATTTTAACATCCACGTTCTGTCAGAATAGATTGAGAGCTCTGGTTTAGGATGAGGAAGAAAAAGATAAATGAGAATGCTATGCAGATGAAATGCAGTGGCACAGAATACGCAGTAGTGGCATACACAGGAAAAGAAATATTCAAAGAAGCTTCTGGAGTTATGCAGCTAAACAAGTTCCACAGGATACAAGCAAAATATTTTACTGTGTGATTTTTATGTCATGTTTTTTCCACTTACTTGTGAATATAATCTTACCGCTATTCCTACCCACAGGCAAAAGTAAATCAAGCTGTCTTCCACCTTTAAATCAGCAACTCACGCACTACAGAAGGATTTGCATCATTTCCATCATTCCAAGTTAAGGCAACCATTCCATGCCCTTTTATTTATGTCTGATTTCTCAGACAGCCATACTTGATTAATCAAGAGCTGTTTATAATTTGTGTTCTTCTACAAAGTAATAAACAGTAGAAACCTTATTTCACAAAATAGTCTTGAATTTAGAACACCCATCAGACACCTGTCTAATCCAGTGGATTAAGAGCAAAGCCTTTCTTTATTAAAGAGAAAGAGAAAAACAGAAATAGCTGACACTATACGTATACATTTACACTATGAATTCATATGTGTAGATATAGATATTTTGAGGGTATGTCTGTCTATACAGAAGACCAGAAAATTATGACAATAATAAACATGCATTGCCAGAAATACGCTTCTTAGAAAACAGAAGCATCTCCTAACTCTAAAACTGTCTTGTGGCGTGGATCGCTTTTTCTGTCGGAGAAAGTTTCTCTCCGTGGTTATCACGTGTGAAGTTGCAGAAGTACCTTTTGTCTAGCTAACTATGATGGATGGACATCTATTGGCTAGTCAATCAGCTACAATAGACGCATGAGTAGCCACGAGAATAAATAGGACTGCAGTTTTGACTGTTAAAATTGACAGGGAAAACAGGGCAGATGAAGGTAAGACCTCCACACCACTGTATAAAGGATCGTGTGTCCAAGCAGTAAGCTCTCTACATCTATTTCATGGCTAGAACTGACAGGTGGTACATGTCACTGCTTCCATCTGCGCATTACAACAATTTCCACATTTGTTAAAGTCACCCGAAGAACACCTGGGCTAACTTGCATTGTTTCTTTCAAAGTTACATTAATTCCCTAATTAGCTTTTAATTGGAGGTGAGCAAATATTTCTGTTAATGGCAAAAACTGATAACACTTAGCAGCCCAGACCTTCATAATTTTACAATTTGTAATTGTACTCTCATAGAATGCTACTATAAGCATCACATGCGATAAAAACCTCTTCTGAAGTTCCACTGTTTACTTACTGTGGCTTTCAGCACAATCAACATGCAAAAGAATCATAAAAGAGAAACCAAATGGCATTATGTAAATTTGAAGCAAAGTTGGACAAAAATTATTAGCACCCACTTTATAGTGCGTAGTTTCTAGATTCTGCATTGTTTCTACCGTAATCTAAAATCTTCGGAGACCATGTAAAAACCTTGTCAGGAAACTTAGGGCAGAGAAACTACACATGGAGACCACACAGTCACGATTCTAAGTTGGCTCTACAGATCAAAGGTTCAAAAAAAATTCTATTTAGTTCCAATCTGCAGCTTATTTTTGAAAATAAAAAGAAATACTGCTGCATGCTGAATATTATAAGCTGACCAGATGGCCACTGGATAGATCTCCTTATTAGAGGAACCACACTGTATGCCTTCATATGACAAAAACAATGTGGGTTTTGTTTAGGTTCCCAATAAATTTTAATTCATTTTTACCAGACAGTACACCAGCATTTAATGATTACTCCATTAACCCCGGAGCACCACAGTAACCAGTGAAGGTCTAAGAAATGTAGTGACATAAATGGATTCTGAATCGACCGAGTAACGTGGATCAAACCGCATTAAAATGAAATGAAAGCAATAACAGCAAATTCCCAAAGCTTTCCATCTTCCTAGCTTCTTCTAACAGTAATTAGCAATGAAATGGGAGGCACAAAGAGTGCAGTTTTGTGCTATGTCTACCTAGTAACAAGAAAAGCAATGTTTGGAACAGCTTGAACAGTTTCCAATGGATAAAATGTAGGTAATGAAGATTTAAGATGCAAGTTGAGATACATAGTTTATGAAGCTAAAGGGAATCCAAAAAAAAAAAAAAAAAAACAATTACAGTGGCAAAATGCCTGCTGAAGATATTGAGTCAGTGCAGAAGCTAGCAGACCACAAAAGAAACTAGCATCAGAAATGACAGACAGAAATGACCAACATTCTGTGTCAATAAAAATTAGACCAACAGCAAAGACAACTCGAGAGCTGAGGACTCTCAGCGAAGAACATATGGTTCTGTGAGTTGACTGTTAATATGGAAAGCCCTAACAACAAAAGCTCTAACTTTTTCATCTCAGTGAAATGTTCTAAGCAGAGGTGGAAAAAATATGTGATGCCACTGAATGCATCATAAAGAAGAGATACCTTAAGTCAATATACCGGGAACGTTCCTTCCTTTCGTGTTATAGCAGTGATATGAAGCACCAGAAGTAAGGATGTACAACAACATCGTACCACTGAGTGCTTCATAATGGAAACAGTTTTATACTACTGGAAATTTTCCATCTTTTATTGCTTCTTGTCTACAATATCCACAGAGCTTTGAAAAATCTTTGTCTGACACATTACACGGTATGTTCCGTGACAAGCATTCATGATATCGTTTTATATTTCTCTTTGCCATCATTTATTTAGCGTTATTTTTAAGACTCTATGAGAGAGCATAAAATAATTGGGAATGATTGTGTTTCTTTTTTAACAAAACCATAGACCTCTTCTGAAGGGCTTATCCATCAGACTTCCATGCACTGTTCCATTAGTATAATGAACTTCTTAGTTGATTGCTATTAAACTGAGAAACACTTCCTTAACCAATGTTACTTTTGCTAAAGCTCCCCCAATCCCTACTCTCCAAGAATCACCCTAATGGTATGACAGACATGGCAAAGGGACACTTAACATCAAATTATTCGCAGAGAGTTTCACACTAGAAAGTCGAATGTGAAGTAGACAAAGGCGTGGCCAGCACATCCAACAACCGGATTACAAAACACGTTTTCATTCTGTAACTCCCAGATTATATAAGACAGTACAAAATTCATACATACCTTTCTTAATGATACAATTAAAATCAGTATGGGTAGAACAATAGAAATCTGTCATAGAAAATCCTTTGAGTGTTTCTAATCAGTTTTCTGGAGATGATATCAAGTGTTTATCTATTCCCATTAGAGGAAGGGGAATGTGGGGAAAGAGTCCTCAAGAAGATGACAATAATTCCAGGCCTGAACTTCTTATTCAAATAAAGTGATTATGAGATTACTAACGAGATTATTAAAAATGGAGTATATAGATATGTTACAAAGTTTGTTCATCTGCTCGTCCCTATCACCATATAGGCTTACAAGCTTAACTGATTAAATTTCATAGAACTTACTTTTCCTGAGAGTAAGAAGTTAAATTTCATTTTTCATTAAGTGTTGATTTAAATCTCAACATTGACCATTGCTTATTAATTGCTTGTGCATCATCTTCTTCCTTATTCTCTTCCAAAATTTAGGTATCGTGACTGTTTTCCTGCACATCTCTCTCAGTATCTGCTACGTAGCATTATTTCGCAACCTGTGTTCTTCAGATACACTTCATAAAAATACAAGACACATTCAAATATTCTTCCCTCACAGCTCTGGCAGTTTTCACGCTGACATACTTCATGGCAATATTATCTTGTGGGTTAGGAAAATTAAGAAGCTCACACAAAATTACATACCATTTGAAGCCTTCCAGACAGACCAAGCATCTCTACATTTCATACCTTCTATTTTGGCAATTATCAGACAACCATTCAACTCCCCCAGGCGAAAAAACAAAACAAACAAAAAGTATTATTTTCAAAACATAAACATTTAATAATAACCGTAAAAGTCTTCATTGCAGGCTTCAAAAGAAGGTTCTACCTGCATGAAATAAAGACAAATATCTTCTCCAGTATTTGGTACAAACATTGGTAACAGGAATAAAATTACATATTTAGAATCCTCTAGTAACACTGCATAATTTAGATCTCAAATACTATTTTTTTTTTTCCAGTTTCTGGCAGTTACTCTGAAATGATCTGTTGATCACAGCATATCATGTGACTGACCTGAAGCATACCAGAAGAGAAAGTTGTCAAACTTTGCTTAGAAAGGCTGAATTACTCATTTCTCAGTCTGAGAGATACAGCTAGCCCTTCCTTCTTTCCCCTCTCAACTCAGTACTATCCCGTGAGAAGACTATGGCAGTGAAGGAGGTGATTCATCGTACCTGGCTTACCATCAAACTCCTGCTTCCTGAACTGACAGTTTGGGACTCATCAGCAAAGACCCCAAAATACATAAGAAATTCATACCTGAAAGGCATGGGACTAAAAATGGATCGTGAGATGTATTTGATCAGATTTCACAGAATCATAGAATGGCTTGGGTTGGAAGGGACCTCAAAGATCATCTAGTTCCAACCCCCCTGCCGTGGACAGGGCTGCCAGCCACTGGCTCACTAGATCAAACTGCCCAGGAACCCATCCAGCCTGGCCTTGAACACAGCCAGGGATGGGGCAGCCACAACTTCTCTGGGCAGCCTGTGCCAGCGCCTCACCACTCTCTCAGTCAAGAATTTCTTCCTGATGTCCAGCCTAAACCTCCCCTCTTTCAGTTTTAGCCTATTCCCCCTTGTCCTACCATTATCCACCCAAGAAAAAAGTCGGTCCCCCTCCTCCCTGTAAGCTCCTTTCAAGTATTGGAAGGCCGCAATGAGGTCTCCCCGGAGCCTTCTCTTTTCCAAGCTGAACAATCCCAACTCCCTCAACCTTCTCTCATAGGAGAGGTGCTCCAGCCCTCTGATCATTTTGGTGGCCCT
>VXAV01003897.1:160012-176176 GCA_013399715.1 Alectura lathami
ACATGAAAAGGAAAATGGATTAACTGTCAAAACTGCACTGTAAACATAAAAGGGTAAGAGATACAGCCCTGTGGAAAGGTGAGACGTTAGGGAAGTATGTGCTAGGGCTACTTAAACACTGCTTTTAAAGCACAGCTGTCAATCCAAAAAAAATCAAATTCCAAGATAAAATGTTTCTATCTAATATTGTTCTTAATAAGGCCTGAAAATATCTAAGAGCAATCTCAGGCAAAGATTCATAGAAGAAAAAAAATCAATTTTCTTACTTTATTTTATGCATTTTGTGGAACCACTCCATGTGCAGCCAGTTTGGCACCACTTCCTTGAAACTTGCATTATTTAGCTAAAAAGAGTCTACGACGTGATGATGTCTACAAATGTATCACACAGCAGGCGTCTTTAAGAAAATGTAAGAGGCAATGCTGGGCCATGAAAAAATGGCTGTACACTAGCCATTACATGTAGAGTAGGAATTAGTGGTGAGTTTTTAATCATGAGGGTGAGACATCCTGGCATTGCCTTTCATTTGGAGAATCAGAGAAAACTGGGCAAACCCTGCCTATGTTAAAGACGGTGCTATCTAAATTTCTGAAAAAGAATATAATACAGGGGGTGTGACAGTAGATTTATTAGAGACTAGTCTGGAGATCAGTTTGCATTCAACATTTCTCTTTTCTTTAGAAATCTGTAAAAAAGGCTTCACTTGCTGTGCAGAAAGCATGAGGACAGGTATATTTAGCCTATTTGTAGCTTTGCTGATGGGACAAGAAACTCTCACCAGTGGAGTCTTGCCTCCCATGTAGTTCAGTTTGCCACTGAACAAACCACTGTTTGGTAGTTCTGTGTTTCAAGGGAAGGGAACTGATTATCCAAACCTGTATACAAACTGTATATGAGTCAGAAGGAAGAACCAGAGTTGAAAGTCAACTAATTTAAATCCTACAAACTTAATTTAGTAGTTTCAAGTCTGTGCTGTCACTGTCTGTTTAATTCCCTCCACTACTTATATTTGCATGGTCCATTCTCTGCCTTTACAAAGGGTGTAATGTTAGGAACTCTGAACATCCCCGGGGAGCTAGAGCCGATCGAAACCTCAGATATCCCTTTTTGTGGTTATACACCGACTTTGATAAAAGATTTGTTGTGCCCTGGAATGAAAGAGAAGGAACTGAAAAACATAAAAACATACATCTGCATAAAATGCATAACTGTTTCAGTTCTCTATTTCCTAATGAAGTGGAAAAAAAAAAAAAAAAAAAGAAAGAAGGAAACAAAGCAGGTGCAGCCACTGATGCCTGAACTCATCAGGCTGCCCAGAGCCTGCTGCTGTAGCTTCCAGAGCTGGTGATTTTCAAGAGCCCACGTTCCCGTCGGAGTTCCTCTGATCACTTCCAGAGTTTACACGGAGGAGCTGGCAGTAAGGTCAGAGTTCCCAGGGCATTCAGGCTTCCAGTATTCCTGCAAGATGAGGCAGAACAAATGTGCAGTACCTGGGCCTTGAAACCCAAACCGTAGAATTGCTTCAGTTTTGCAGCTCAGGCAAACCCAGCAGCTTGCCAGATGAGTTTGTTGGAAAGCAGACAGGTTACCAACAGCTGCTTGTCTGGCAAATGAAATTCAGTCAGAACCGCAGGAAACAGACAAAATGTTCCCATTTCAGCTATTCAGGTGGTTTTGTTTGTTTGTTTGTTTGTTTGTTTGTTTTGTTTTTTGTTTTTTAATGAAACATGGATCATCCTTGAATTCTTGGCTACCTATAGCTTATTTCAGCTGATCAGCAGATTCCTCTGAGGATATCTGTAAATTTCAGGGTAAATACAAAACAACTATTAAGCACACAAAGACAAGTGGAAGATGACATACAGATGGCAGGTATTATGGCATAATACATGCTATATGTATTATTCATGTGGCCTCATCTCTTATCACCAGGGATGTTTCACCCACAACTTCTACAGCTGCAGAATCCATAATTAGATATTGGTCTGCCTGCTAAGTCATACAGACTTGCTTAGCACTGTGAACATTTAAGTAAAACTACTAGTAATTAAGATAATTGAATGATTTGAACTTCATGGGGAATTAGGTACTTCATATTGTATGGAATAAAATGTATTTGTTTCTACTTGGTAATAAATCAGGCAACTATTTAAAGTGAATAAATTTAGAATAATGTATCCTTAATTTCACGTAAATTGCTTACAAATATAATTCTTGCTTCAATAAAAGCTTAAGAATTAGGAGTTTAATATTGATCACGAATACCGATCTTCAACATGTCTTCGTCTATTTTACCAAGACCATTATAACTTGCTCTTAACCTGAAACATAAACTGGTTTGGTTTTTATCAATGACCAACATAACCTGACCATAATGTAAAATGGGAAAATGCAACACTTCAGCAAAATAAGATGCAGGTACTTACATTATCTCCAGAAGCTTACCACACTTTAAGGCCCAAATTCTGCAAGAATGCTTACAGAAAATTCTCTGGGTCATTTTGTACATTAGGTCAGAAAATAAGGTCACTTCTGGGACTGAAATCTTGAAGTTTGGTTCAAGCAGACATTCACGCCCAGGCACTTTCTAGCATCTGGCTGGTATTTGCTGTGTTCAGGACCAAACAGTTCTTTCTAATAGTGTTAGCTTCTGCCTTCCAGTCATCTCAGATTTTCACATGACACTGCCTAAATCCATACTGATGCTTATTTTCAGTAAGATATACTAAATCATTTATAACAATCTTGTGTGTAGTGGAATATATGATCACATATTAATAGATGCAAATCTGTGCTAAGTTTAGTTTAATTATTCACAGAATTAATTACTCAGGTGGCATAATTTCTTCATTTTCTTCATTCAATTTACTTCCTAAATTAAGATACTTTACTTACATGAACAAGTTAGAAATAAATAACATGCATTTGATTTATACTTTCCACAAGAGCGGTCTACATTTCTATCTTTAAAAACAGCAGAGAAGACTAAGTGAAAAAACAGCAGAGAAGACTAAGTGAATTTAGCTGGGCACATATCATTCACAATTCTTGTAAGTCTCAAACTGGTGGATAAGTTTTCTACCTGTTTGTAATCCTGGGGATTACAAAAACGACTGCAGAAAAAAAAAAAAAAAAAAAGAGACAGGGGATGAAAGTGGAAGGAGTTCTGAAGGAAACCCTGAGACATTCAGAAAGAGAAGGAGATGCTGGTGAATCCCAGAAGGTCAGTTGTTGTAATACAGCGAAAACTGGCAGCATTGGTTGTTGGAATCCTCCAGAAATCAATCTGTTCCCAGCCTCCATATTTGCCCTGCTGGATAAATTTTAAATAATTGAATAAAATGTTTTACTACGAAAGAAAATTCAATGTTCAACTTTTGCAGCAGCGGTTTTTCTACAATCACAGTTATGAAATAGTTTATTTGCAGAGGAGCTAGAAGTATGACATCAGCCTCAACAGTTGTGTTCACTACAAAAGCAACAGGATAAGGCCAAGGTGACGAGGTAGTATTTGTGTTACGGAAGGAGTTATGTGGGGAAGGCCTCTGAAAATTATTAACCTAAGGAAAAAACAGAAATCTGGATTTGGATTTTTCTTTTTCTCCCACTTGAAAACAGGAGTAGAATCCCTTTTCTGCCTGAAAAGTTTTAGCAATAATTTGTCAATTGCAGTTCTGAAGCTTGTCTGGACAGTTCTTTAGTAACACAATGTTGCCTAAAATTTTTCCACCACGATCAGTACTGATGAACTTCAATTCTGGTCAGAGAGAGAACAGCCTACAGGCAGGTACTGAATGGGAAACAGCCTCATTCATTGAGCTCTATGAAAAGGCACTCATTAGGTAAACAGCATCCTGAGCCACAATTTTTAAGGGAGGTTAGAATAGCCATGTCCAAAGAAAATGTGCTTGGCAGAATGGGAACCAAGCTGTTGATTTTACTGAGCCATTTGACTAACATCACCTGTTTATTCTCAATAAAGTATGAACTGCCATTTTTTATGGTTTAAGTCTCAGCACTATGGAGAATAGATTTTTTGGCATTCTGTATAACTATTCTGTATATTTAGAGTATACAATTTGAGTATTTTCATTCACAGTAATTAAAAAGTTAGAAAAATTACGTTATTTCTTGTGCTTGCATGTTGAGTAAAATATTAACATTAAAATTCATCCAGCCTTTAGGATATTTCTACTGTATTGCTGTGATGAAGCCTCCTCATTATAAAGTGAGAGTCCTTTTGCAAGGAAACTTCAGCTGCAGAATGAGGCTTGGATTTCAAAGGATATTTGGGTACCGTTTCCACCAGTGAAAGCCTTAAACTTCACACAAAATACAAACACTATATGCAAACTTCAACATATGCCAAAAGAACATACCACAAATATTTTACTCCTACAGTATTCTAGTTTTGGGGATTTGTCAAATATTAATCACCATTTTTTTTTATTCTCATCCTTTAGGCAAAGCAAAAGAATAATCAAATGGCACATGAATACAAACCTATAGACTTTTTATTTCAATCCAGAGTAAGAACTAGTGACTGACTGGGTCATAAATAATTTTACCTGTTCCATATTCCATGATGTTTAAGAGTAGCTCAGAATGAGACGGCTGCAGCTGCCTCTCATGAAATTGCAATATATTTGGTAATTTAGGTTAAAATATCTTCGGGCACAGATTAAATCCAAACATAGGAACATATATCACTTAAGTTTGTCTTTAATCTTCCATATTGCTTCTATGCTTGTATATTATTGCAGTGAAAGAATTTGGAGTCTATCTGTATAATACCAGTGAAAGACCTTGAGAAAGCTGCAATAATAGGAGATTTTATGCATCAGTATTAACTATAAATCAACAGGCAGAAAAGAGAGAGAGAGACATTTTCCATTTTTCAGAAGTGGACACAAAAGCATGACTTAAACAGGAACCAGATGAAGAGGATGAAAGTTATAATAGTGTTCCATAATCAACACAGCTATGCAATAATTTGATTTGCATTATAATGATGCCACTTAGACATGCTCTGCATATTGGAAACTGAGCAAAGTGCATCATTATTGACTAGTTATAAACTATTTGTGCTTTATGTTTATTTCATCTGACAATAATTATCATGTATTTGCACTAATTAATTCATCATCTTTTATTACTGGAACTGAAAGGTAACTAGCACAGAACTGCAGAGAGGGCACTGAGTAGAAAAGGAGGAGGCCCTACAAAACAAGAGCGTTATTTGCGATATAATACTGAGACAATGTTCTTTGCTTTTTTCATTTTTATAACACAAATAGAGGCAAACGATTTCCTAGCTAAACTTTACTTGGAATTATCAGTAAATTCGTGTATAAAGCATGCTGAAGTGAAATTCAGTATGTATGCTGATGCGATTGAATTACCATTCAGTGTTAATGTTAGATTGTTTTATGAAGGTCCCAGCAAATATTGGTCCTTTTGGAATACATTTAGAAACTGTGCAGAAGATTTTCTGGCTTTGGGATTAGAAGTCCTTACACTACCTTTGTTATAAAACAGTATATTGAAAATATACTTTATAAATGCAGCTGCATAATGTTCTGTTCTGTGAACTGAAAATAAGTTTGTTCCCTAAGTAGAAATCAAAAAGCTTGCATTTTTCCTGATGGATGGCTTCATCAGCTAGTCACAGTCGCTGTGCAGTGCTGCTATGAAACCACTGTGCAACCCTGCATGGTGCGGACAGCCCTAGGCTAGAGCCAGAGCCTACACACATCAGCATGGTATTGCTGCTTCGCCCAATCAACAGACACAGCACACTACGTAGCATCATAGTAACGTGGTTCTAGTCCCAAAATCACAGCTTGTATCTGCACGGCACCGCTCTGCGCTGTGTCGATGAACAGCCTGGCCTGTAGCTATGCTGAAGATACACACGACACTGCCCTGTACCACCGTGTGACAACACCTAAAGAAAGGTGAAAAAGGTAGTGATAATAATTATTTCTCTAGAGCCTTTCCTCTGTGAATACATACACAGTTTGATGGCAAGCCATACGCAGACTGGCTGGGTCTGCACTATGCTGTTTAGTTGTCCCCGGTTGCACACTACCACCTGTCCTGCAGAAATGATGGAAGCTCATTTGAGATGCACTAGTCTGTGTCTTCCAAACGGACAGCCTAAAGCAATAAGAATCAGCAGGAACAACTGTACTCAGAAGGAAAACTAGGGGCTGAAATCTTTTTTTCTACATTGTTTGTGTAGGAAGGCAAGATTAAGACAAATGCTTTCCATTCTACCCCACTGACTTGACAAGAAAATTTCTGGGGGAGTGCCTAACAGCCTGCTCTTCCAGAGGCTCAGGTGCCCATTTCTTAGGAGGCATCCACAGCCAACAGTGAAATTCCACACTGCCCTCCCTATTGATCTGTGCATGGTGTAGAGGAGACAAGAGGAGGCAAGGAACTGAAATTTTTGGATGTAAGTACCACACTGGGAACAGCACCGGCTGACAAATGGCATGCAGGGTGCAACCCAGAGCCCCAGCATCAGAGATGCAGCCAGCAGAGCCATACGCTTCTGGTCATTAACTACATGCACTATGTGTGTTTAATCTACATATTGCTTCTCTGGAAGAATTCATATTATTTTTGAAATGTCAGAGATGATGTAAACGTGTACAGTGTGGTTCCTGTGCGCTACATTTATGTTACTGGCTGATGGTTAAAACAAACTCCAAAATTATTTTTATTTTGCCAAACAAACTTCATATGTTTTCCTGATGGTTTCAATGTCTTTGGGGAGACTACAGTAACTTTGTACATATCTTAACATGCGAGAGATGCATGCTGAGTTTGAAGACCCTACCTTACTTAAGTGAGGGAAATGCAATTTCAGAGCACAGGCTGGTCCGTTACGGGTCATTATGAAAGACCTACCGCAGCAAGGAAAAGTGGCCAAAAATGTTGTACCATATCAAACTGAAGTGGTCCTAGCAAGCATTTTTCTGCTTTTATATCAACATTCTTCTCTGCACATATGTAATGCAGACTGAGGTATTAAGCATTGGAAAGTAAACCAAAATCACAATTTTTCTTATAGCACCTTAACAGTCCAGAAACAGCAAGCAATTCTTTTCATGCTTAAATTTGATCTTTCAGGAGGAATACGATAAATTCTCACAGAACAGCCTGATAACTACAAACAGAACCCTTGAATAAATGCAGTTTTTAAGATAAGACTCACAGAAAAGCAGGAAATCATACAGCAAAATGATACTAAATAAATATTAAAATACTCAAGTAGCCTCAGAGCAACACACACAATAATTTGCACTTTTTTTATTTATTCTGTCTTCTGGCAGTTTTGTCTGACTTAAATATGTTCCAAAGATTGTTTAAAGTCTCAGTGTTTGGTCCATTAAGTTTGTATTTAAGGTGTTCTAAGGTATACTTAAGGTGTCTGGTTTATTTCGGCCGATGATACACTGCATTTTCTTAGGCACACACAAACAAGGCAGTGATGAATAGATTGCTTAGGTAAAACAAGATATGTGACTTAATCACTTGGTTCAGCCCTCAGGCTGTGAGTGATGCTGGGCATCTTTACATGTGTTCACCTCCCTTCCCGACATCTTTCTCCCTATCACACTGCCCCTGACAGAAAGCTTCATCTAACAGCTGACATCCATTCATGTTCCACTGCTCATCCTCCCCAGGCAGCTCCCTCTTCTCTTTCCCTGATTACCACCCTGCAAGCATTCTTATTCCTGCTTTCATCTCCCCCCTAATGATCCATCCTGCAGCTCTGCTGACATTCCTGGTTTATATCTGGGAATCAGGACCTCTTCAGACAGAGGACAGAGCAGCTCTCCTACACAAATTTCCTAGCTAAAGAAAATATTGAGTCTAGGGTTTTGTGCAGGCTGATTTAGGAGTTCACTAGCAGCTGGCTTGTCACCTAGGCCTGATTCAGTACAGTCTTCATCTTCACATGTGGTACAATGTTCAGATAACGCCAGTGGCCCTATAACTGAGCAAAAGTACCAAAATGGAACACAGCTTCTTCCAACAGAGTTAGAAGCTCTGGTTTACTGTGGGGCAGGGGCATATCATATTTTCCATTTGAAATCTGCTTAACATACTGAAGAAATGAAGAGCCATGGCATACTTGATTACTGTTTTTTCAATGGCATAAAAGAGAATATGGCTACGTTCATTCATTCGCTGTTGATTTTCACATTAGGAGCTATCTTAGCAATACATCGTGTCATTCAATAAAAGAAGTGTCCAGAGGTTCTATTTTCTAAGGTCTTTATGTATGTAGATCTCCTCCTTGTTTATTTTTATATCCTAAGCAAGTTTTGCTTTACCCCATCATAAAAACACAAAGGCAGAACAACTATATTATCATCAGAATGTTTCCTGTATTTGCAGATATTCTGTTGTTGCAAACAGACTAGATATCCAGTGTAATACTAAACACTCTCCCATAATGTGTATTTGTGCTAGAAAATACCATCACAACTCAGTGAAGTGTCTGATAAAAGGATTTTGCAAATTCTTCAGAGTTTTCCATCAGTCCCTTCGGAGCTGATGTTTTCTGCCTATCTTTCCACCGTGCTGGAAAAAGCCAGCAGGTCACATCCCCTGCTACACAAACACAATCAGCCTGCTGGAGCGGGTTAATGACAATCAAAGCACATTTTAGCATGACTGATAAATACATTCAGTCTCCATGCGATTAGAATCAGGAAGTTGACTATCAATAGCTAAAAGACCATTGAGGATTGCTTACCTGATATTGGTTGGGCAAAGTTAAAGCCTAGGCAAACATTGTCAACTTTTTCTTTTTTTAAACAGACAGCCTGACTGTAGCTAAAAGGTAATTAGATTTAAAGGTAATTCTTTTTTACATCAAAACTCTGCCCACATGAAGCGCACATGTAAACATGCACTGGGAAGCAGCCATTGGTGCATAACATGACAAAGCAGCACAGGAATGCATGGCATGATCGCCTTCATTTTTACCGCTGAACATGGAAGTAGAAAAAGAGATTGATTCATGTATAATCAAACAACAAGTTTCTGGCAGTCCTGTCCTAAATGGGAGTCTCACTAAGCTGAAATTACAAGCCATTTCAGACCCAACTGAAGACTAACACACATCATCCTCTAAATAAACTCTCCAGGTACTGTCCTGCTCTGTAAATAACAAACTGGTCTTGGCTGTCTGGAGGGGTTGAGTTACATCTGCTATTGACTCTCCAGCAAACTTGATTTCTCTAGAGTCCCTAACAAAACAGTTTCACCAAAACTGCTCTATGCACAAATTTAATAAGTGAAATTTTTAAAATTGGTGAATTGTTTTATTGTTTACTTAGGGAAAAGCAAATGGGAAGTCGTTCACATATTGTAAATTGAGTTACAATTTCTAAGCCATTACTAAATAAGCAATAATAGTTAATGACTTGTTGGATGGTTAAATGTCAAGAGGAAAAGGCCAACAAGTTTCATTAATGCTATAGCAGATTGGTGTTAATTATATTAGCAAATATTTTTGCTGTTTAAAAAAAATAATTACCAAGAAATAAGTAAATAATGACTTGTCTTCCAAAGAAAAATATCTCAACTGAACTATCTGAGCCAGAACGAAAGCAAGGTAACATGTCTAGTCCCACAAATTAAATGAAAATAACTATGCTAGAATATAGGTAAATTTTATGGATATGCAGCAGAGAATTACTCTCCACCTACTGAATAAAACTACCCTATTTAACAGAATATCTTCAATCAATTTTTCATGCTCCTTCCATTGTTTGATAATATAGAATACAGCACTGTTTTCAGACGGAACAGCCAGCAGAGAACAAGCTAACCTCTCCTACAGAAAATCCTGTAGTGGAAGTTCAGTCACACAGAACCTGCATTAAATGCTTTTATGAAGGCTGACCATCAGTACAATTTGGGAACCCTCTGAATCCTGTGCCTTGTCACTCTTTTCCATGGATTTCCACACTAAACAAAATATGTGCATATTAATGCACACTGTAAAGACATCTAAGACACTCTTGATGTAGCATTGTTGATTCTGCTGTGCTAAGACAAGCAAAGTTAANGAGTTGTTTAAAATGTTGAAGAAAAAAAAAAAAAAAAAAAAAAAAAAAAAAAAAAAAAAAAAAAAAAGAACAAATCCTACAAAGTTTCAATAGATTTACAGACTTTTCCAGGTTTCAGAGTCAGTGACGGATTCTAATTCCAAGTACTTTTTACAAGGTCATTTGATGGGAGATGCAATAATGCAGCACACATGGTATAGGGAAGAGACCAGCACTAATGCTGCCTTTCATCCTCTTTCCTCATAACAATCACCTTTGTCTCTTCCCCCAGGTAACTACAGACAGGACCTTTTATTTGTGTGCATTTAGAACTTGCTTGTAAATTGAGGCAATTCAGCAGGATATTGGAGAAAACCATGTCTCCTCCATCCCACCTAGGGCCATCCACTAATTACTCTCCCTAGAGATCAAAAGTTGAAGTCCTTCAGAGCAAACCAGTGACACGTTCGTCCTGAGACACAAGAAATTGTCATCCAGCAACAACCCTGTCTACCCTTTTGCTTTCAATAAGGTGAGTATGGATTTATTTTAATGCATTTGCAAGCAGTCAGGCCCTCAGGCCCAATACCAATTAAAAAACAATCATGCAGTGTGCACCCAGCATAAAATTCTTAAAAAAGAGAAAACAAGAATGTTGGTATTTTACTACAGTTGCAATGTCAAGCCTACTATAAATACCTCTGTCAGATAAATTGTTATTGGAAAAATACTATATTCAAAGAGGAATTGAATACCAGTTACCACACTCGTAAGCCTGAATTTTTAAAATGTAATCTCGTGAAACCTCAAAACATTTTACAATGTGAGGCTTTATGGATTTCAATTTGACTTATACCTGACTTTGATCAGTCAGCACAGTTACAGTGACTGCCTCGCGCTGCCTTCCAATCTGAGACTCTGGACTATGCGGAGCCTAAAACATCCAATCTTAAAAACTAGCATGCTATTACAGAACTAAATAGCACATTCATGTTTAATTGCACATAAATTTGATCATTCTGCACTCCATGAGGGATTATGAAATAATCACTTCTCTTTTCCTTGGTCTCAGGAGTATGGGGGAGGAGTAGAAAGAAAACCCAGAAAGTTAGCAAATTCCATTTGCCATATGCAAAGGGTACTGTAAGAGAAGATGAGAGCTCTTGGGTGTGCAGTAACTGCAGGGTGTATACAGTGGATGGCAGTGTCCGGCCTCACAGACAACAGAGAATTACCAGTAGCTTTGCTGAAGGGTTCCAGTGTTCCAAAGCATCATCCTTGTTCTTCTTTACACATCCTAAATCAAATTACAAGGAAACAAAGGCAGACACTTGAATGGAGACAAGGGCGAGCTCAGGAAGCTGCGGAGAAGGTGCCTGAACTCACCTGACTGTTCCGTGGGTTATGCTAAATCTAATCCCCATGTCCCTGCTAAGGGTAGCATGCCACAAAGGCATTATGCTTTTATTCCCCACTAAGCAGCAATATATTTTTCCTATTTTCAGCACACATTGGAAGAGTGGGTGATATTTCCCCAAGCAACCAGAGGTATATGCTCTCTGGCATACCCTCAGCCCCCAGCTGTGCGTGCCTGGGAGGCAGCCTGGGCAGGAAGGGCCCTGCTGAGCCCCGCAGCCGGAGAAGCACAAGGGCAGAATGGCTCTGCCACTGCGGGTACCCCGGGAACAGGACTGCAGGCATCCTTCAGACTGCCTTCCAGCGCAGACAGGCTGCAGCATGGGTGGTGGGGATTGAAGCAGGGAGGGATTTTTCTGCCACCACTGAGCTCCTCTTATCTCCACTTAGATAGGGAAGAGTGCTAGGACAGTCACTTAGAACATCTATCTGGATGCTAACAGAGTGGCCCCCCAAGTGACTGCATAGCAGTAAACTAAGTGACATAGCCTGAAAACTCAGCTCCTCTAAATCATGTTTATGGGGCTAGTTCCACAGATACATTGTACGGAAAACATAACTACATACTGACATGCATACGTCTCATGTAATAAGTTAGACGGGGACATGGGTTGACTTGGTTGAAATTACAAAAAGCTATTTCCACCTTTCTAATGGCAGGAGAACTCTCTGAAAAATATTAAAGAAGTGTCCAAGTTAGCATACGCTGGGGATCAAACACGGGAGACTTCAGCTTCCTTTGACATCTGGTTTTAGCCATTTTAAACATAGGATTCCAAAAAAGGAGGAATTGTTTGGTTTCATATAATAGTTCTTTTGTTCTTTGGCAAGGTGGTTTTTATGAAAATACAAAAATGATTGCAATATCAACAGACGAAATATTTCAACTGCAGGGTTTAGTGAATTTGTCTTGTCTAGACACAAGTGAGACAAATATTTCTATAGTGGCAGGATGAAGGGATTCATTATCCTTTTAGAGCAATAAGGTAAAGATTTCACCAAATCTTAGAAACAACCTTTTTTGTTTAATTCTTCTTTTGCAGCATCCAGTAGGCGTGCAGGTTTTACTCTGAGGTTTAGTTTATCCTTTAAGATTAATGGATAAATGCTTGCTTTACGCAACTTTTATTAACTGAAAAACACTCCTAATTCTCATAATACATTACATACAATGTGAAGATGCAGTTATTGACTGCACCATTGCAAGTTTATTATCCTGTTAAAAGTTAATGTTGTAATTACTCCTGGGCCATTGCTTTTTTAAAGCTAATATAGGCCAATGGTGTAATTAACTGTCTGCAATTCAAAGAAGCCCAAGAGAATTCTTAGAGCTGCAGGATTATGGACCGATGTTTGTCAACAAACTGGATTTAGAAGAAAAGAATTAAGTAATCTGATATATCTGGGAGCAAAAATGTTTATGAACACTAAGATAGCAGAGAAAGAGGATAGATTTCTCTCACAGGTAGCCTGTGGGAAGGGTAAAATCAAGAGTATATACAGTACATCTTGAGGGAAATAGTATTTTGAAGATGATAGCATAGAAAATAAAATGTTAAAAAGTAATTAAACTCCCGTTTTACCATCGGTCTCCAGATTCCGTTGCCACTGCCTCATTTTGACCCCATACTTTCTGAGCTGACACTAGAGGACGAAATGTTCTCTTTCTGCCTGGCAGCAGCAGAAATCCACTCAGCTGAACGGAGAACAAGGCAGCCTGACTCTGGCTGGGCCCAACCAAAAATGATTGAGAAAGGATCACGTTGCCAAGCATGTCATCACGAAGAGATCTCATCCAGTAGAGTTATCCCAGCTGCAAAACCAGTCAACATTAAACAGTGAAAACTTCCCAGCAAAACGTTATCTGATCTGATCTAACACACAAACATATCACTAAAAGTCGGCATTATCCACACGGATTTTGTCTCACTTTGTAATCCTCCTGTTACTTAAGCAACTGTGCAATATATTCAGCCAACCTTATGGCCACATGTGCAGCTTCCAAACGCTTAGAGTTGTCTAAACAAAGAAAAAGGCTGTGTAAATTTAACTGAAGTTAGTTTGCCAGTGGTAAAACATGAAGGCAGACAAATAGTTGTTTCTGCACAAGCCCAGCTGTAGTGAAATCTCAGATGGCTAATTTATGTGAAAAGTACAAACTATCAAGATTATTACCTCAGTCCAAATGATTTAGGTTACCATATTTTTTTTTCATCATAGCTCAGACCTAGCAGAACATTTTATTCCACATACAAGCAGTTCCCTCCCTCTGCCCCTAGTTACTCAAGTGACCAGTCTTCCATGCATCTGGGAAGGGGAATATTTTGTATCAACCATTTAGACAAACTCCATAATCTCAAGATATAATACATATTTAGGACAATATGATTACTATTTCAATAAGGTATACAGAATCTGAACCAAATTTTGTAAGATTCGCTTCAAAAAGGGTTACCTTCCAAATTTATACCTTTGTGATGTTCATTTTTGCCTCTGCTTAAATATTTTTCAAAGCCATTATCAAAGTACTTACTTCTGTGACTATTTTTACAATAATGCAAAAATTCCATACCCTCCTCTACCTCTCTAAGGCATTAATTTGCCAGGGGTACAGAACAGCTACGTAAGAATGTATTAAGCTCCTGTACTATTCCGAAATAGTAGCATAGCTTGCTTTTGTGCACCCCTGGTACCAAGATTTATGTTAATTCAAACTTCTCTGACAATAGTTCAGTCTCTGTTGCAGGAGGAACTGTTTAAATAACCCTGCACAACACAGAGTTTTATTCAGAATGTTCCAACTATCCCACTTACAGAGAGGAGGATTGGCACCAATGAATCAAAGCAGGGTGTACAGGGCTGTATTACGTGCAGGGGTAGCATCACACACCAGCACACTGCAGGACATCCCCAAGACTGTCCTTGCTTATTCTTGAGTGGATTGCTTCCTCGAGACTCTGACAAGGAGGGCAGCCAAGCCCACTTACTATTCTAAAACATGTCCTTACAAAGACATTGACGCTGGCAGGTTCTGCCCCACTGAATCCTGTGCTTGAACCAAATCAAATCATTTCAAACACAAGAAGTCATTATGAGCAGTATGTTTGTGTTCTGCTCAGTCTAGCCTCACATTACAGCAGACAGACATTCAATGAGTGTTTAATCAAGAAATGCTTTTTAAACTGCAAGATTGTGATATTTCTAGGGGAAAATATAAAAATAGAAACATGAACTAGCTGTCAATCAAAGCAATTATTTTAATGCTGCCACTCATTTTAAAACACTTAGAAGCATCTGAGTTTAAATACTTACAATCTGTGTTCATATTAACCACACTTCTGTACCTTATAAAGCTTTTGCATTACACCAAGTTCTGTCTAAACTTCTTTATTCTGCAATTAAGCTGCATTTTTCATTGTCATACAACTAGTTTTTTCAGTAATCTTGTGCATGTAATACTTCATCCCTTTCTCAAAACACTTCACCTTCTTTTCCAAAATGAAATTTTCTTGTGAGCAAAGAACAGAGATTAGAAGCAAGTTCTAAAACACATATTTCTCCTGCAATTCATTTGTTAAAACATGGTAGACTGCAGAGTGAAATGATTTGTACTGCTGCCCAGAAATGGATGTTAATCAGTTACTTTCTGTTCTGTTACTGAAAAATCTGGTCTTACTGCTCTGCTCTTTGCATTTAGAGCATGCATCCCCACTTCCCCACATTTTCATGTCCATTAATTTCCTATCAAAGTGCTCAGCACATCCAGGTAGGCACTGAAAATTGGACTGTCAGTACACTGCTTCCCAGCTAAGTGACTGGAGTTAAGGATCAAATAGGAAGAATCAAAGCTCCTTCAGCAGCAGAACATCTGAGTCCTGATTTCCCATGGTTTCCTTCTTTGCAGATTTTCTACTATCTAACCACGTGCTTAAGCTCCTGCTTCTACCATTCCTTCCTGAGGAGGGAAAAAGCCACAGTAAAAAACCAAGCTCAGTGAAGAGAGAAATATGGACTGCAAAGGACCTTGAAATCATCCAGTGGGATATCTGGAGCTGCCCTGGACACAGTGAGCAAGGAAGCCATCTGCTTTCCTTGAATCTTGCATTAAAGCGAATTTCCCAGACATAGACAATAGAGCACAATCATTTTATTGCAGAAATCACACTGCAACCCCTCCTTCAGAGAAAAGGCCTAAATTCTGTTCCAGCCCTCCCCTGTCTGCCATCAGTGATGTGGAATGTCCCAGCACGGCTGCAGAGACACAACTTAGAAGAAAATGAGCAAAGCCAGGCATGTATGAGGAGGAAGCATTAAGGAGCTGAGGAGAAAACACAGATAAATGAGGGGGGAAACAAACAAACTCCAGTACCAGAATAATTCCAAATTTGGGGAAGGAAAGAAAAAATGTAACTTCTCCTTTATGAGGGATTTCTCTCCTACGTTTCTGTTTCTAGACCACAGTAATTCTAGGCCTGTTTTTAAAAACCAACTGCTTGCTGAGATGTTTTTCCCACTTAGAATGGCAAATTGCTACTACACTCCCAAGCAGCTTTTTTTTTCCTTCTCATTAAAAAGTGGTTGTTTGCCAGAAACCATAGAACAAAAGACATCTAGCAGGGTACCAGTATCAATTTATTTCTTAAGCATTAATGTTTTCCTCATAAAAACATTT
>VXAV01003897.1:196710-228925 GCA_013399715.1 Alectura lathami
ATTCCCAAAAAAAAATTTAAAAAAAAAAAAAAAAAAAAAAAACACTTTCATTGCCTGATTCAAAGGGTGCAGTAGTTAATTTGTCTCAGCACAATAATGTTCTTCATGGATGCTGTGTTTGTTATGGTGGCTTTTATAGGACTGCTCTAACATAAAAACAAAGGCAGCATGACTAGAAACTTCAGAAGATTTCTCCACAGTGGTTAAAGACAGGAAGTAAAATAAAAGATTAAACAGAATATAGCCCAGAGATTTTTCATTTCTTTCTTTCACGTTCCCTCGGTTTCTTTTTCTACCCATCTTACCCCTCCTACCCACATGCAGAGAATGTGTTTGAACGGCAACATCGTGTTAAGACCTTCTGGACAAGTGACAGAAGGCTCAGTGTTATGTTGTGGTTGGCATGGATGCAGATAATGCTATCTCCTAAAAACAGTGTGTTTCTCAGAGGCTGGGAAGAACTATTGATAGAATGTAACTGATGCATATCCAGTTCAAGTCATATTCTCACCTATATTAAAAAAAAATCGTATGAGACTCAACGATTTTACTTTTTTTTTTTTTTTCATTTAACAGAACTATGTCACTTAGCTCAAACAATTAAGGCTCACATTTTTAACTATGAATCAGTCCTGTAATTCCCTCAGTGAACTGATCAGCTGTCAATGATCCAATCAAGCGTAAAGTTTAAATGCATTTAACCTCCACTTCAATAATAATTAGCAGTATATATCAGTAATTATCAGTGTGTGTGCATATATATCAGTATACAAAATATTATCAATACATACATCTATACATATATATCGGTATTAAAAAACGTCTCTCAAGTCTTCCTGAATTTTGTAGTGTCCTTGTATAATCATTCTCTCTCACTTTCTTGAACAAAGAAGTGAAATCCCTATGGACAATAAAAAAAAAATCAAATGGTAATGCATTCTGTTGATGATGCTAAAAATATTACTCGCCTTAGGCTCTGTCAGCAAAATTAGCCTTTTCACTAGGGGAAGTCAGACTCTTCCCTAAGAGACACATTTCTAGAATCACTGGGCAGAGATTCTGCACAAACAAATGCCTCAAGAATAAACTGGGTGAAACTGAGTTTATACCAGTAAGCAGCATTCTGTTTAGAACTCTCGCCTGATTTCAGATATTCAGCCACATCCATCATCATACCACCTGTAAAATGAAGCATTACAGACTTAACAGCGGAACCTACACCATACGTGTACTTCTGTGATTAAAGGTAGTTAGGAATTAGGCCCTTCTTTTTATTTTTATAATACTCAGACAAATAATAGCCAGAGCAGCTCAACAACCTGAGTAAACAAGTTTCTAACAGAGAAAAAAACAGTAATATGGAAGCAAGGTCACAGAACTTTGTGCCAGGCCAAGAACAGTATGAAGAAGAATTAACTACTGTCTCCTGCAGAAAACCTACAGCACAGTGAGAACACCCTTGAATAGATGACTTAAAATCACATGGATGACAGGCTCAGCTATGGGGTCAGATCCACTCAGCCCATTTTTATTTTTTTTATTTGAAGAATTGTTTTTTGGTTTGGTTTTATTTCTTCAAAACACATGACAAAATACAAGTCTTAGACCAAGATTTGAGGTACTGCACTGCGTCAAATTCCCATCATGACCACAGATGTCGAATTCCTAAGGGCTCGTGTACATTTGTACCTCAGGTTAGGAGCATAGTGTTAGAACATCCGCACCAAAGCACTGGATACTGACTTTGACCACAGCAGAAGCAGATATTCAGGAAATGTTTCACCACTGCATTTTGCCAGTTTCCATCACTTTGCTACATCAATTTATTCCATCTTTCTTAGATCTCACATGGTCAGAAATGGGAAATAATCACTCTATTCACTCTATCCAAGCTACTCATAACATCATACTATTTCTTTACACCCAGGTGTGCCCTTCCACCTCTGCTGGAAACTGAGAAAATGTTTCTGACCTCCTAGCAGAGAAGCCATACCACACCTTCTACCACTATATCGTATGGTTCTCTACTACATATTGTCAATATTTTGAGTTGGTCCATCAAGCAGACATTCAGACTTATACAATAACATGACGTTTATTTTCTGTTTTCTTCCCTGATACTTCCAAATAATTTTAAAGTTGTATTATCCCTGTCTGTGTTATTAAAAAGAAAGAAAAGAAAGAAAAAAGCTCAAGTAACATCAGAAAAACGGATTTTCATTAGATACATTCTTCAACTCTTCATCAATAGCCACTGCTGGCAGAACACACGAGTGTGTTGCATTCTGAACATCCCAATATCCTGAAAGACCTCAATGATTCCATTCGAGAAAGAAACATATTTGTCTCAGCAAACTAGTTCAATATCCACAGGATAATTATGGTCAGAAATTCAATTAGAAAAGGGAAGAAGTGGTTCGGGAGTCAGCAGTCAGCAATGCAAAGTGCCAGTTCAGGTCAGGAAATTGAAAAACACTATGGTCAGCTGAAACAGAGGAAGTCAAACGGGCTCCTGACTGACTGTTCTAACATGCAACCAGACTTGGATTTCATCTAGAGCCTCATTGTTTGAGACCATGCAAGGAAGTGGCATCTTTATGAGCACAGGCTTCTGACATCAGAAGTGTTTTGTTTTATGGCCTCAACTGGAAAACCATTCCCTGTCAAATAACTGATACCATTAATCAGTTTGTGGACTTTCCTGTTCACACTCTTTTCACGCTCAATGCACCTGACACGCTGAGATCTGAAGATGTCACAACCTACAGAAAGGAGGAGGTAGGGAACCTCGGCATATCAGAGACAAACAAAAAGCATAACAAAACCACCTGTTTACTCATTCAGAAAGCACTCCCCATAAGACAGTCAGCAGACTGCTCAGACAGGATGTTCCAAGGTAAAGACCCACTTGTCGGGCAACCCTTCCTTCCAGCACCGTGTGCTTGCAATCGTCACAAGGAATGAGAGCCAGCTAATGCTGTGAACTTCACCTGCAAATCAATAAGAAAGTGGCACAATTCCTGGAAACGTGGGCCTGAGCGGTATTTTCTGGAGGGAACACACTCAGGCTGCTGCTTTGGTCTGCAGTCGCTGTAGTTTCTAACAGGCTCGCAGCACTGATTGCTCCTGAGGAGACCAAGGGGGAGGAATCTGACGGGGCAAATCAAACCCTCCTATTTCTATTTGTGCTTGCAAGGGTTTCCCTAGAGATTATGTAAGAAAGGAAACTAATGGCTAATACGCATACCTATGTGCAGTATTACTTTCTGGCTTAGGGGAAAAAATCTTTAATGTTTTATGTTGCACAAAAATTTCCCTTATGCATGGGACTATCGGATTATTGTTCTCTTAAAAGGCTGAAAGAAGACACTAAATTAATTCTCTCACAGATAAACAGTCAATTTCTTGTAAGAAGGCAATAATCAGGCTATTTTAAGTCAGTAAATTACTTATCATTACAGTGAAGATGTAAAAGATGAGAAGTCCTTAGATGAAAACTCAAATGGCAGCTGCTAAGCAAAGATAACATGAATAAAGCAAGAAAACACGCAGAAGAAAGGGCAGGTGCTGCTTAGTTAATACATAGCTCAACTCTTCAGCCTCATCTGTAGAGGTTTTTCCCCCCTCCCCCTTATAAAACCCTACCACTTCTTTCCACTTGAAAAACTGCAACAGTGAGATCTCTGACAAGGTAACAGCTAGAATTTTGGATCACTTACCCAAGCATGAACAATAAAGCAACAGTTGTGAACTTGTATAAAAGTACCAGTAACTCCAGTTTGTACTGGCTTTGGCTACAAAGCACTTCTGGAAGCAGATAAAAGTCGTAAGCAATTAGTCTAAAGTCTATGTGACAACATACCATGAATAATGTTCCAAATCAATGCCAAGCTCAAGTCCTAAGCACAGTTCAACAGCATCAGCCCAACACTCTATCTAGAATGAAAAACCTGGCTCTCAAAAGGGAACAAAAACCTTCCATTTTCCAAATGGATTAACACCTTCCATTCACTTCTAAGAAAGCACGCTTAATTCGTATCACTCACAAGTGAGGTCTGTTAGAAGGTGATCTTTCTTTGAAAGCAGAATTACTTTTTTCCAATACCTCCCACAAATGATTGTCTACTTTTTTCTTCTGTATCTCTCTCCATTTTCTTGCAGAAAAATGCAGTAGAAAAACCAGTAGAAGTTACAAATGAACACACGCACAGCACAGATATTTGAGATACGATACTCTATCACATACGCTTGAGGGAAAAAATGTCAAAGAGCTGAAAACCATTCTTGTAAAAATCTACAGGATGAAAAGTATTCCCACATTTTTATTTAAGAATTCCTGTATTTATCTTCGTGGCATTTGAAAGGCAGCTTGAAATCTCCATATATTAATGCCTGTCTGAACTAAAACTAAGACTCACAAATGCAGAGGAGTAGCCTGAATACTAGAACCACATTGACTGCGATCAGAAGGGACTACAACCAGAGGGAGGCTCGGTCAGAGCGATCCACTGACGAACTCCCTTCACAGCAAGAGAACACAGCAACTGTAGAAGTATACAACTCAGCAGTCCAGATTTTACTTCGAGGGACGTGATTGCTAGAGAAATCTTCCTTTGTAGAACTTGTGAACAAGGATGGTGGCAAATATTAGATGTAACCTTCTGCAGTACTTCAAATGTCTCTATGCGAATATGCGTGCAGCACATGCATCAGTTATTTTCCACTATTGTTTTTTGGTAGCTAGTTATCGAGGAGATAAGTTAATCCATTTTTAAGAGAAAATGGGAATGAATTTAAAATAATATATAACATAAGCTTTATTGTTTTTATGTTCTAAGAAGTATCTACTGAAAACACTGGTAGCTCATAATGATCAGTTTCTTGAAAACTAGCAACCTACCAGCCATTGCATCCAGAGCTTTTTCTCTGAGATGACAGAAGAAAGACTTGGAGAAGGTGTTGAACTGAGATCATTGAAAAATTCCTATAGACATCTTGGAATATTATTGTCTTCCTGCATTAGTGAAGAAACACGTTGCTGAGATGAAAGGTACAGTGATGAGGCAACACCCATAGAGTTGGTATTATACTTTATCTCTGACACCAGCATTAACCTTCTGCCAATTAACCTCCCGCTAAGTGACAGTGGGTATCTGTCCCATATAGGACAGAAAAGCTGAAAATAAGAGAGGGTATATCCACATGCAAGTATGCTTTGTGTTCATGCTTAAACTCCTTCTGGAAAAAAAAAAAAAAAAAAAAAGATTGAAGTAGCCCCTGTAGCTGTCCCCCCTTTTTCAAGAACAGAGGTCTAGCTCACAGCAACTGACTTTGCTCCAACAACACACTCATCTGTAGATCCCAAAGAGAACCGGAATTTCTGTAGGAGGCTTTCCTCTTTTGGAGAGTGTTGATAGCAGGGGGAGCCTTTGTGCCCCGGGGCCTGCCTGGCTGGCAGCTCTGCTAGTGCAGCTGCTCGCAGGGCTCCCAGGGAGCCGGGGCTCTCCCACAGTCCCAGGGAGACAGAGAGCAAGAGGACAGGCAGGCTTCCATCATGAGTTTGGAAAAAAACATCACTTCTCTGTCACAAGTTCACATTAGTGTTCCAACTGCAAACATCACCATGGAAAAAAAACATGGTGTTAGACTTCTGTGAACACAAATCAAGCACGCAATAACATGAAGAGACAAGTCGCCTAAAATATATATGCTTAGAACCTCAATCAATTTTTAAATAAGTAATCAAGGACAATGTCTGAGCACAGTCCTGCCACAGAATATTCCTGAACAAGAAAAGTAACTTACTAAGCTCACCAAGCCACAGTTTTGAACTGTAATCTCCAACAAAACATACAACATCAGTTCTAAAACTTAATTTAGAACATGTACAAGATTTTATTTGCAAGTCACAAGAACACTGGTAGCATTTAAAAGCTACAGTCCACTCTTCAATGTTGAGTTTCTAAAAATCATATTTCTCTGGAATTATTATTCACATTCTATTGATTATCTTTTTAGCTAGAGGATGCTTCTCAGTTGCCCAGTGATGTTCTGGCATATTTGAAAGACCTCATTATTTTCTTTGAATCAAATTGAGACGTAATATTATAGGAGATCAATTTCCTTCCCAATATATCATTGTTGTTCTGCTTACTTCTCTACAGTGACAACGCCTTTGAAAAAAAAAAAAAAAATTACATATATATACACACACCAACAATGCAAGTGTCTCTGTCCAGGTAGGCAGGCAGCAAATCGCAACAGAGGTTGACGGCAAGCTTACAGTTGGGGTTACGAAGTGAGAGGGTTGCAACATTGTATCTACATTAAAAAAATGCAGTTGTTTCATACTGATAATATATTTCACATTTAGGATTGAAAGCTTTCAAAATTGTAGTAATTAAATCTTGAAGTGCCAAGTTGCTGTTGGTTTATCCCCAGAAGTTGTCATTACGGTACATAGTACGTTCAAAACTCCTATCAGCCATTTATAATTTCAGGCAGAAATGTCAGCCATCCAAACAAAAATTCTTCTGGCCAAAGAAAGCACAAGATGGAAAGTCTCTGTTGTCCTTCTGAATTTCTTCCACCCAGATGAACTGCCCTAATGTTCTTCGTACCACATGCTGGCAGTAGCTCATGATGCGAGTGAGCAAAATAGTTCTTGCTCTGACTGCCATTCCATGTGATTACATTAGTTATTTAGGAAAGGAAAATGTCCTCCACAAGACTTATTGTTAGGACACTTTCTTCTCTGTGGTAAACAAAAAAAAAAAAAAAAAAGTGGGACATTTGTCTGACCATATTATGGCCTGAAGATTTCTTTCTTCTGCTTTGGTTCACAGATCCTTCAGGAGAAAGCCACGCTCTCCCAGTTATGACCATCAGCACACAGCTCCACAAAGTGCTTGCCAAGTTTGCCTTCTCAAAACTATGGAGAAACAGCAGACAGGCCCTTTTTTGTTGACATCTGCTCCTTTTCCAGCACAGAGGAACAGCACAGGAGTCTGATGCTACATTGGCAGTAAGTGAGCTGCTCAGGAAACAGCAGGCTGACTTGCTACACAGGAATTGCTCAGCCACATGACTGAAAATGAAATACTATACACTAGCAGAACCTTTTATCTGCTTCAAGTTTCTCATGCATTTATGGATTCTGTGCACAACGTGAGAAAAGTTAAAGCATATGGGAGGAACAAATATTGTCCTCAATGTTTCACAGGTTACTTGGCATGCCACCAGTCAAAAATGAGGACGTTTTTGCCTATTTATACCTGTAGCCAGCGCTTACACTAGAAGGATGGAGAAAAACTCCCATGATCAATAGCATTATTGTTGTGATAAACTGGAGGCAGTTTTTAAAGCTTTTCCTACCATGTGACTAAGCAATGACAAACTACCACCAAACACCACAGAGACACTATCCCTTGCCATTATGAATGTTTCATTTATGGCATACTTATTCAACAAAAATTAGCTTTCTAACGTTATATTTCAGTACTAATTACAGTAAACCTCAGCATGTTCTGTTTTCAGAAGATAGAATGGCACTTATTCAAATGAAGGAAGAGCTATAAAAAAGTTCATTAATTAAAATTACTCACTAAAAACATACCCCACCCATTACCTAGGAGATTAACTCCATCTGATTTCCCTCTCACTTCTTTTCTATTCACTCATCCGAAGAACTGTTAACACACAAAAATGACCAAGCACAATCAGAACTAGTCCATTCACTGGGAATCCAATAAATTAACCGCTGATCGAATTAACCATTTGCCTAAATAGCAACAGGCTAAAATATCATTACTTGGATACCAGCACTTCATTCTATCCAGGCAGTTCATTTCTTCGACACCAGTATGTGCAGAGCTGCCAGTCTGGCATTTCGGCCTCATTAACTCAGCTGATTTGCTCCTCCAACCCTACCTATTCCCTGGTTTTAGAGAATCCTCCTATGCCTAGACAGTGTTTTCAGTCCTGCTTAGTTCTGTCACGTGGCTGATCTGATAGAGGTGAGTGTCCTCTGGTAACCTTCCGAGGTGGATGAGCAGAGCTGGAAATCAGCAGCCACTACAGCAAATACAGAATGTGGGAAACATCCACATCTCTCATTCCCACTGCCCTTTCTGGAAGAAGGAAATCTTTGCCTAGAGGTTTACAATTGAGATTCAGCTGGGTTTTGCACTAAGGACAAAACTGTTAAATTCCAAGAGTAGGCTGCTCGAACTCACCCCCTTTTTCAAATCTTAACATTAGAATATTGCCTTCTTCAGGAGTCCGTATAACAAGAACTTACCAACTCTTGCGCAGAATCTGGATTCATTGGTATTTTCTCACTACCACTTGCTTACTATACAGAAGTATCATCAGCAAATCTGAAGAAAGCCTGCTTAGAAACAGCTACCAGATTTGCTGTTTTCTACTGAAAGGAACCTGAAAACTTGCTGGTTTTAATCCCCTTTTTACCTGCATCATTGCTTCTTTTCTTTGTAACCCAGCCCTTCCCTTCTTCACAGGCAGCTTAACTTCATTCCTATGAGTGGTATGAAGTTAATGTCACTCAAGCCAGCTTAGAAACATTAAGAAAATGAATTATCTGGTTATTAAATACAGCTAAAACTACATTTAATAGAAATTAGGTAGTTATTTACATTTTAAAAATTCCTTTCTCCCTTTAACTTCCCTCAAAGTATGATTTTGTAGCAACACAAAAATAGAGAATAAGCAAACATCACCTTTTCAGAATAAGGGCATTCTTTTCTCAGAGCATAATTATCCGACAGTCATGACAACCTTCGCGTGGTTTTGCCAAGTCACACTGATTCGACTGATACTTACCACATTTTCTGACAAAAAATCCTCAGAGCTCATTAAGAATGAATAAAGAATGCAAAAGCTTTATAAAACCTATTCAAGATTTTACACATTAAGAAATAAAACACTGATCTTTTTTCCTAACGAAAAGGCTTCTCTAGTAGGCAGTATTTATCAGCATTGCAATAATCAGCATGTTCAGATATCACAATACCTAGCATCAGCAAAATTCAGGACAAGGAAGCTACACATTGTCTACCCATGAGAATAGAACAGCTGCTGAAACACCTTACCAAGGCATGCGCTCACCTCCCCGATACGCAGAGTTTATAAATCATGACTTGTTTTCTTTATGAAGAAATACGTTCCAGATTTTCCCCCTCAATTCAGCTGAAAATGTGTCACCCCACGGATCTGTTTAGATAACAATAACTTAACACTCTATGCCTCAAACATTAGCAACAAAACATCTTGTTATTACCAGTGGTAATAATAATCTGCTTAAAATCTGAGGACATGGAGGGAAATGTCCTGCTTCTCAACTAATCTGCAGTTACACAAACACTTACCAAGTTACTGCAACATGGGTGGAAACACTAGTGATAGGTTTTGGAACAATTTACTGTCAAATCTGTATGTGTACAGTGAGGAAAAAATGCAGGCCCATTGGTACTCAGGAGTGTTTTTCTGCATAGCTGATCTTTAGAGCACAAGATGCACTAATACTGGAGTGCAGATCTCCATTGGATTTCACTGGATTTAAAATCACATTTAGGAAGTTATTCAAAGCATGTTTTGATCTTGACATGTTTGAGAACACTCAGGAACATGGATGAGAATTGGAACTGACAAACCATGCAAAGGATCTAAGTGGACTGTCATTTTAATTTATTGTGTCTAAAAGGACCTCTTCTTACATTACTGACATCAGGATTAGGAAGCTGCATATCACCACATCTTTTACATTGAATAAGTTGCATTGTATCACTGACTGAGCTAAAATTATTGTTCCATGTGTTCTAGAATGGGTGGAGTTATCCTCACAAAGATGGTAAAAGCCATTCCTCCATCAGAGGCACCAGGGACAGAAGTTAATATCAAGAGACCATAATATCAAGCGCTTCTGGTCACAACAAACAAATAATAAATGACTACAGAACCATAAACGTCTCCTTAGATACAGGTTAACTGTGCATTCATGGCTCATATTCACTCCATATTCCTAACACAATTAGAAAACATTAGTCTTCTTTCCCTTTATCATCTAGTTCACAGAGGAAAGGCTTTAGCCAGTACCGTACACAGAAGTTTTGTCTAAGTCTCAAAATAAGTCTTTGACAAGGTCAAGAATAGACCTGATATCTATCGAACCCCCTCAACGCAAAGGAGCCTCAGACAATCTCTTTCCTCCAACTAGTGCCCTGAGGCACCTTCAACAAGCTCTCTGCACTTAGTGGGTCTGGCCAGGGGCAGGGCTGAGCACGCATGCCACACACACGTATGACACTAACAGTCAGCGATGCAAATCAGCACAGCCAGAGCCTTTGAAAGCACTTTTACAAGCACAGGCTGCGCTCACAAACCATGAGATGCTTCATCCTGTTCTTCCTGTCTGAAGAGGATCAGAGCAGGGTTTGCCCCCAGAAACACACAGATGGATCCCTGCAGCCGCTGACTGCAGACACCTGGTCTGTCCACTGGTTGCAGGCTCCCAGACCTTTTGGCCCCCTGACTCCTACTCTCTTCTTGCATCGCTGGTGCCCAAATCCTACTCGCTCAACAGTCCAGCTTGAAGATCAGTAGTGTGCCTGCAAGTACACAGAGAAAAGAGCATGCAAGTACAAAAAAAAAAAAAAAAAAAATTGGAACAGGGACTACTGAGACAAAATAAGCTGTGGAGACCAAGTGCAAGACTAGGCAAGAGTATTGACCAGCAGTCTGCTTACACTTAACCCACCCTTTTCCATTCTCTCACCCTTGATCTGCCTTTAACAGTGCCCTCTAATCATCTGGGAACTCCTTTGTCTCTCATCTAACTCCTCATTAACCACCTTTAAATCCAGCTAAGCTCACACACTGTCTGTACCAAAAACAGACAATTTTGATCCCTTACTGAGGTCATCTCCATTTTTATATGCTAGTACTGATATGGCTACACAGGTGCTGTTGCCCTTGTAAGGTTCTACTTCCCTTGCAGTTGTCTGTGAAGTTTGGATGCTTCTCCTGTACTTCCCCCTTCACTATCTGAAATCTGAACGTTCCCCACCCTAGTGCGCAACTTCCTTTCACTTATTTCTGCTGTGACTTCCTCGCACCTCTCTGTGCCTTTAGTTTTCTTTTAAACCCAGTTATCCCTCCAGTTGTTTATCCCTGCCATTATCTCTCTTCATCCACAAAGAAAAACTAGAAGACTTATGAGTTCTAAGCAGATCTGACTTCCCCTTGGATAAGGATGGAGCTATCAGAATTTGTACATAGATTTCTCCTTCACTAAAGGATTAAGAAGGCTTTTTATTTATTTGTGTTTATTTCCTTTCAAGTCCAAGAAAAACTGTGTCTTTATAAAGTCTCCCTTTTTCCTCCATCAGGTTTTTGCCTCTGTTAACAGGAAAACAGTCATCCCTAAGAACTCACTCTAGCAGATGTCAGCTCCTACTTGTTGTAATGAGAATTTACCAATAAAAACAAGCAGAGAAAAGGGGATGATGAAGCAGGGCTTTTCAGCATCGGGAAGATGAAAAGTTTCCCTTTCCATTTACTAGTGGTGTAACATCTGAGCTCCCATTAGTTTAACTTATGCATTCGGGATTCATTTCTTTGCTGCCATTAATCACTTCATCTTTCACTGGGAGAACAGAGAGGCACACAGGATTCTGCTGTTTGAGATTGTGACAAGATTTCTCAAATGAAGAAAATAACACAGAAAAGAGTAAATAAATTTTTGATTAAAAAAAAAATGTTATCAAAGACTCCTTAACGTTGATATAAATAATCATGCTTTGATTGTTTGGGGGATATTTACACATGGCAAACACGCTCATACAGAGCTGAGTCAATTCCAGAGGGAGCTGTCAAATTAAAACCCTGTTGCCTGTATCACCTACTGCTCTAATCTCCTCAGATCACACACCAGTTCAGTCTGTTCTGTTTCTCAGCTTTCCAATTTCCTGCAACATGAGAACAAAATTGTGATCCATTTACACTGCAGAAACACCTGCCAGAGAAAAGATTCATTAGGAACTGCTCTTGGAGTAAGCAAACGTACACCACAGAGCTCCAGCAACAGCACCGGAGTTTTGCCAGAAAATGAGTATGTTGTGAAAGCAATCCAGCACTGCTGTTCTGAGCTGAGAGCACCACCATTTCCCGTCTTCAATATTCTATCTTGAGGTCCACAGCAACCTAGAATATGAGCAGACCAACCTGGTCACCAATAATTCCTGGTATCTGCGCAGTATTTAGATAAACAAGGCACACTGCAAATCCCTTCAACTTTTCTTAAACAGATACAGCTCTGCAACTAAAGAAACAATAACTACAACAGAAGAGGTTGTGCTTAGATCAGAGGAGCAAGAAAGCAAATTTGAATTCCTAAAGGAAGAACTGAGGAAGATGGGCACCCTGTTGTCCCTGTTGGTATCTGAAGTTAATAGAAGACTCAATTTTGTAGGCCAATACTTTGCAGAGATGGTATTTTGATGCCATTTGGGTTCCTCTCGAAAACTGTTTTCCAGAGGATACTGAACATCTCACCTCTGACAATCACGGCTTCTACTTCCAATGTAGACACCCAAAATCACAGCATTCATTATTAAGGCACAGCAAATTAGTGACAAATTCTCTATGTCTCTATAAATTCTAAAAGCATCCATCTACTCAAATAAATCCTTCAAAGCCAAAAGTGACAATTGAGCTTATAGTACTAACATACGTACCTGAGCAATTGCTAAGTTCTATGATTGCACCTAAAATAATGTTTACAAGGCAGCCAAGAGTGAGGACATACTACTGTAAACAATCTAAAAGGCCAGTACATAACCCAAAGAGCATGCAGCCCGCACCGACAGAACTGGTAAGAGATGGACAAAGGGATACAAACACAAAGCAGAGTGATTGAGGATTTATCATTATGTCTTTGGAAGAGGGAATAGGTTGGTAAGCTAGGGATAAGCTAAACAAAAAGAAGTGAAGAAACAGAGGACATTGATTCTAAAGGTAAAGACAATGGAACAAAGTAAGAAGGGCAAGCGTGGAGCAAAACCGATACAATAAGTAATAATAGAGCGGAAGGTGGGAGAGAGAAAGGGTTGAGCAACATGATCAGTTGTCACCAAGGATGTCCAGACAGAGCCCCAGAAAGATACTACAAGTCTAAGGGCTTCAGTGTTGTTTGCTTCCACATCACCCAGCCCCCTTGTTTGATGCAGGAATACATTTAAACAGACAATTTTCTAACCTGACAGGGAACACCTGTGCCTGAGTTCAGAGGTGTCTGAGTTTTCAAGGCAATATTTAACACCGTAGATGCCAAACCTAAATGCATCTCGGCTTAACTCCGCCCTAGGGTCTCATTCAAGCATTAGCTGTACAGAGACGTGAAACTTCAATATTCTTTCTATACCTTAAAGGCTAGCAGGTTCCTGTAATTATTTAGTAGTACTATATTTCTTTAAAAAGGAATGTAACTAAACATCATCATTTGACATTGTGTAAAGTACTCTGAGGTCACTGTTTATTTAAAAAGTCACTTCAGGATGGGCTCTTCTGTTTCTTTTCAGTTTTCCCCACTTTTTACCAATTTGTCACAAATTAAAAAGTAGATTACTTGAATTTCCATGAGCTTGCTACACTCAAGATCTTGTTATGGACAAAAGAAACACATCCTAAAAGCAAACCCAAAACCTTATTGTTAGAGTAGCTCAACAGTCCAGACAAATAATTACTACTGGTGACTGAACAGAAACAGTTCAAATTACACACAGCCAACATGACACATACAGCATCTACTCTCTTCTCTGGTGTTATGCTTACACTTCTAAGCTTTGCAGTTTGGGGTCAGGAGGGTGCCAATAATGAGTCATCAGCACAACCGGGATGAGCATGAATAATGAGTCATCCTTCAGCGGGATGAATATGATGTTGATCTTTTCTTCCTTGTCACTCTAGAATCTGGGTGGGGTGATTTTGGTATGTTTCCACCAAGCTCCACAGTCTGCTTTATTTTCCTTGGTCTGCATGCTGTTTGCCATGTTTTATGTACAATGAAGAATTTCTGTTTTCTCTGTTACCTCTAAAACTGGTTTTACCCAGCCCCCAAGGCTGCATGCCTTTACTAACCAGTATCTGAACATGGGCTAGTTCATTTCTAGCCATGAGACCTCTGGTATCATCATATGTCTGTACCCATGCTTGGGCCCCTCTGCTCTGGACTACGGTCACAGAAAGTTCACTCTCCATATAATGACCGGTTGTAATTGCTGTTCATTAGTTTAAAAAGTATTCACAGCATTAAGTATTGTGCCACAAAACTGCACAAAACCATTAACAGGTAATAGCCACCTGATCGCTGAACAGTCTAGTGGCAATTAGATAATTGTTACTACAGCTAAGCAAGCTGAAGAAAATATCTCCAGGCTGGCCAAGAAAAGCCCAGACAAAGCCTGGCAGATGGGGAGCTGTGTGTTGTTAGCTTAACGCAACACTGTGTCTGCAGATTTACACATCTGCATTCTCCAGAGTAGCTAAGTGGTTTTTAAATAGTCATTCTTACATGGTGCAGTTTCATTCAATGACAACAGAACTTTTCTTTATTCAGTACATTTGTTATCCTCTATTTCCTATTTTTTCCACAGTTTAATATTAGGAATTTAGGTAAGATTTCAGTTACTTATGAGCTGTTATTTGTGATTTGTATACCAGGCTTACTCTAAAGAACATCCATCTGGTTCGGTTGCATCTTTTTTTACATTAATATCCGCCTTTCCTTTCTCCATATAAATCCTTTAGAATAAAACTACATTTCCAGAAACCCAGCTAAATACTAGAGGAAGATCTCTGTCATTCAAGGACAGAAAATTTTTATACTTATACAAATGGAATATTAAACTCCAAACCAACACATTTGATACAGAAATTATATGTAAATGAGTATGTATTCTAGCATATGGGTAAAAAACCGGCTGGATGGCTGAGCCCGGAGTGGCAATGAATGGAGTTGAACCCAGCTGGCGACAGGTCACCAGTGGTGTTCCCCAGGGGTCAGTGCTGGGGCCGGCCCTGTTCAATATCTTTATTGATGATCTGGATGAGGGGATTGAGTGCAACCTCAGCAAGTTTGCAGACCACACCAAGTAAGGCATCGGGCCCTGCACTTTGGTCACAGCAACCCCAAACAACACTACAGGCTTGGGGCACAGTGGCTGGAAAGCTGTGCAGAGGAAAAGGGCCTGGGGGTGCTAACTGACAGCCAGCTGCACATGAGCCAGCAGTGTGCCCAGGTGGCATCCTGGCTTGCATCAGAAATAGTATAGCCAACAGGAACAGGGAGGTGATCGTCCCCCTGTACTCGGCACTGGTGAGGCCTCACCTCGAGTGCTGTGTTCAGTTTTGGACACTTCCCTATAGGAAGAACATCGAGGCCCTGGAGTGTGTCCAAAGAAAGGCACAAAGTTGGTGAAGGGCCCGGAGCACGAGGCTTATGGGGAGCGGCTGAGGGAACTGGGGCTGTTCAGTCTGGAGAAGAGGAGTCTCAGGGGAGACCTCATTGCTCTCTACAGCTACCTGAAAGGAGGCTGCAGTGAGGTGGGGGTCGACCTCTTCTCCCAGGTAACAGTGACAGGACGAGAGGTAACGGCCTCCAGCTGCAGCAGAGGAGGTTCAGGTTGGATGTTCGGAAAAATTTCTCTGAGAGTGGTCAGGCACTGGAACAGGCTGCCCTGGGACGTGGTGGAGTCTCCTTCCCTGCAGGTGTTGAAGAAACGTGTAGATGTGGCACTTAGGGACATGATTTAGCGGGCAGAGTGGTGATGTGTTGATGGTTGGATTTTAAAGGTCTTTTCCAACCTTAATGATTCTATATGCTCTTTAACTTGAAGTATTTGCCACCTCCAAATAGTTCAAGTAGGAGTGAGAATCACAATTATATTATCTGAAAACTGAGAAAGCTGGTTTTGATTTTTCTATTTCCTCTGTACTTTGTGATCCTACATATTATGCTTAGGTCATAACCACAGGACTATCTTCACAGTTGTAACAGTTAAAAACACTTATTTAAAATTCATTAAAATACAAAGCAGCCCACATCTAAACCACTAAAAATGACTTTCTAGCAGCACGATGAACAGGCATGAGAAAAAAAGTAGGCAGGGATCCCATGAATTTTTTTTCTCTAGGACTTCAGCTTGCCATTGAGGAGCGTGTGTCATACTGCTGAAGTTCCTGCTGAACTTCCTTTGAACATTTTCAGCTTCTCATGCTCCTTCCAGGGCCCTCCAGCCCCTCCCAGTGTTCTTTTGTAATTTTTTAGCAGAGCAGTGAAATCACTACTGCTTTCCCTGCCCAGAGCATTCCTAGGGAAAGTTACAAACTCCATGCAGTGTTACCCAAGAGAAAGGTATTATTTTCAGAAATTGTGAACACTCTAAATATTAGTACCAGCATCAGGTCAAGATACCATTTTCGACTAATATTTAAGTCAACACGTCCAAATTTTGTTGTATTGTTCTTCAGCTATTCCCATAGCTTCAAGGATTTGAGCTTAGAAGTGCATTTCTGCTTAGGTTGAAAAGTGTTCCATTTAAAAACCTCGAAGGAGAAGGCAAACAAACTCGTGCACTAAACTTCTTGTATATTTAAAATCTTGTGGGTTGTTGTTTTTTCTAGCCCTTTAGCGCTGGAACACAGAAACGACAACTCATTAGAAAAGGCAGCAGAGAAGAACCAAGCATGTACACTGTGAAGGTTTTATACACAACCTTTACAAATAAACAGACAAACCTCTCCAGCTCCAGTGAGATTAATGCCTATGCCTCGTTTTACTAAGATGACAATTTTGTCTTCTTCTCTCAGCATTTTTATGTACTGCTTCTTTCTTCGTCCTTAGGTTTTTAGAGAACATTTATCTGTTCACTCTTGTCTGAATATTAGGAGTTTTATTGTGCCTTAGAGGAGTATAAAGCTATTAAAAACACGCATTTTCTCTTCCTAAATCTCAAGGTGAAATTTATTTTCATACTAGGTATGCCCTTCATTTCTCCTGTTGTTTGCATATGTAAATTTCTATGCAGATCAAAAGCTTGACATATTCTAATACTTCAATTTTGTAGTCATAAGACAAAACATTTAAATGCTTGCTCAGTTTTTGCTCCATATGAAAATAACATGAAAAAAGCCACAGCTCCACTTCACCTGGCAAGAGGGAAGTGGATGGAAACAAAGATTTTGTTTTATGACTGCTAAATAAAAGCTGGATGCAAAAATAGTCTCTTCCTCCCATCCTCCAGAGACCACCCAATGAGCTTCAGCTCATAAAAATAAATGGTTCACATGAACTATTTTGCACTCTTCTGGTATAGTCATACTTCTTTGACAAGCAAGAAAGAAGGGCTTAACTCCCATAGAAACAAGGGAAGTTAAACACAGTGCATTTAATAAGGTGGACTGAAGAACACCGCATTATACAAAGTGACCTCGGTTTACAAAGACAAAGCAACAAAAAAGCCCACCACTGCCTGACACAGCAGTTTTTAATGCAGCACTCTCCAGCACTCAGTGATGCCCAGCACAAAGTCTGGCAAGATGGCTGAGGAGGGAGAGAAATTCAGACCGGTAGTACTGGACCCTAAGCTCTCTTTCCTGACTTGGCCAGCTGTAGCCATGCCAGTCACTGCAGTGAGCTTGAAGACACACCTCCTAAACACAGAAGGGGTTGGAATTCTTAGATCCTAACTTCGTCTTATATTTGGATCAATAGGGCACGTTGAGCTGGCTCTGTCCTGTCACTGCATTGCATCAGACCACCCCTTCTGGGAACAGTCGTATCTTGGTACAACAACGGCTATGAAACCGGCAACCTGCTCTTTCATTTCTACTGCTCTGTCAGACACCTGATGCTATTTCCAGAAGTCCTGCTTCTGGGAAGTGACATCTGTATAGTACTCCTATCTTTTTTTTGGGCACACCAAGTTATGACCTATTTCATCTTAATCAGACTTTAAGTTAATCAGTTCATCTTACTACAAATTTTCATTCTTACAAATTATTAGATTTCTCAACAAATAAGCATAAGAAATGCTGCATTGCATATGATCAAAATATTGATAATGACTTGAGTTCCAAGCCACTAGTGAAATTATTTCTGAATTTTTCCCTACTTCCTTTTTCCTCCACAGTTTTCTCCTGACTGCCCTAGAGACTGGGAGACTGTAGACCCCCCCACCACTCCCTTTCTTCATTTTGGAGATCAGCCTCAGACTGCATTTGAGCTGTTTCTAACTAAGACGATAGCAAAATATTTAGAAAGTTGATTTTGGATGCTCAGCTAAGCATATGATACAGAGTCTGACACTTTTTCAGCAAACTGAGTCACATCACATCACTAGTCCCAGGCAGAAATTATATTTTAAAACATATGTTTCTACCATGAAGTGCTGGTTCTATTCTAGGAAGAGGTGAATCTGAAAACAGTCTGCATAGCATAAAGTCCTACCAATATTGCCATGTGCATATGTTAAAGATTTGGTTCTGAAAGCTGCTTTCGATCTCCTAAATGAAGGACAACAGCACCAACCGCTGCTATCTCAACCGATGACTGCTAGATCCTGTTTCTCTAAAGGCATGAACTACTTTCCAGCACAAAGGCTTATTTACCTCATGAATCAGCTGCAACCCATCTTCGGCCTTAGCTGCCAACGGAGCTCTTTCATCTCTATTCAAATGCAAACCTCCCCTGATCTCAGTAATAAGATAGACGCCGCCCTGGGGAGGGGGGAGACCCAGCTAGAAACCAGGTTCCTGGTTACAAAACGACAACAAAAACATCTCCCCCAGAAAAGTCAGTGGAAAAGTATTCCATTCTTGCAATCAGATATTATTGAAGAACTCCCATGTCATTCTTTCACTTGGAAATACATCTTGCAGACGTTACATCTGTCACACATTTCTGTGTCAGCCCTGTCTCCTTTGACTTGTGCTGTGATCATGTGCAACACAGAGATGTACTGAATAACTAGGGCCTAACAAAAGAAGAACTGTTGGAGTTGAGAGCTTTTAGCAGCTGCACTTACCGAATGTTTTGAAGAATTTGACTTGCAGCCTTTTCTAAAGTCCTTACTATAAAAAGAGTGTTTGGGAAAGGAGGGATTTCTTACAGAGGAAGAAGAAAAAAGAAAAAAAAAAACAACAAAACTTGTGCTCTTCTGACCTGTTATTACAGAAACCTTTCACACACGATGCTGCTGCATCGATACACCAGACTGTGTGGGCATGCCCCGTAATAATTTGGAGGCAAAAATAATGGAGCAAATTACAAGGTTGCTTACACACCTGTAGAGAACCCCAATGCTCAATATTAAAGGCTAATAGTATTTACCATCAGTAAGAGGTTAAATGTTACTCAGTTTCTGGTTGCCTCTGAAGTACAGCACACATCAGGACCATATCACTTCACAAAGTCTTCACTCTGGTCAGAGATGAGTGGCAGTTTTCTAAGTACGATTATGTCCTCTAATTTGTGCTACATCTTGATAATGACAGCAATGCGACAGGCTTGGCTGTTTATCTGCATTCTGGTAACTACGGAATTCCAGAGCATTAAAACCTTTTTTTGCTGCTTTTGAGCAACTATAAATACATAACACAACACCTTCAAAAAGCTTAAGGAGGGTTTTTAAACATTAGACATCAATTAGACATCAAATTGCTAACGAATGCAAAGTTATTGATTACATCTGTGTCACGCTTGGAAAAATAACGCACCTGCCTCTCACCTCTGACACTTGGTCAAGAACTAAGCAATTCAAATTAAGATGCCAGCTCTAAGCCAAAAGCTAATGCCTAGAATTCAAACAACCTGTGTCCCAAGACAAACCGCTCTTTAGCAGGTAATGGTTCTAGAAGGCCAGACAATGGCCCTTTTGTTCACAACCAACACATACCTTATGCCACCTTTCCACACAGGAATTCATCTCTTCATTTGATTCATTGCATTTCCCTGTAAAGAGAACAGATTGTCTTCATAAAATGAGGGAACTCTGGAACCAACTCAACATCTTTCGGGGGCACAACATTTGCAGTAACTGTTATTTTTAGCACGTATGAGTTTGTTCTATTAAATTTTCTTCTGACAGTGTCCAAATAAATATGATTATGTAAATGTTTCATATACACTTTTTTCAAACTCATTTGTTAGCAAATGATGTTCTTGTGACAGTTACAGCAGATTGTATTTTCCTGTACACTAAAGCAAAACTTTGCATTTTTTTTTCTTTACAGTAAAGCAAACCACTCCAAAAATCACTCAATTTTAAGGCTACAAAGAAAATCACGACCACCTAGTTTCCCACAGAAAAAATCACAGAATTTCATACTGTAATTTCTACATCTAACTGATCTCTAAAACTCATCATTCCATGCATATCAAACAACCTGAGTGTCTAATAAGCAGCTGTTAGGATTTTTTCTTTTGACTGAGCGACTGTGCGCATATCCAGTTATGCTATGTATCATTGCAAACAAGAATTCTATGCTCTCATTTTATCTGACAGGACATCTTGCTGTCCCTCATACAAGCAACAGTTGAAAGACTGCTCTACCAAACACTGAATCAGTTCTTGATGACTCAGCTACAGCAGAAAGCCTCATAAAAGCCTTGGGCTTATCCTGCCCTTCTTCAGTTAGAAATGGGGATGCTTCTCAGGAGGTTCCTGACCTTGCCTGAGTTCAGAGGCAATGTGCTGCAAAGACTAAGAGTTTCCATTTGGCAGCCTTATTGCAGGCCAGCAAAATCTGCTGTGCACCTCAAACAGGCTTATGAAACAGCCAAAGTTTTGGATTTATCAGCTAGCAACACAGATAGTTGTCTTAAAGAACCGTTCTTATTAAAGAAAGCCTTCATGTACTCCCCTGTATGAAGAACCGAGTATTAAAGCCTTACTGTGTGCGGTAAAGAAGGCAAATGAAAGTCCTGAATAATCAAGAAAAGCAGAGTGACACCAAAGCATTAAAAAAAAAAACAAACTGTATGAAGAGATATCACCTGAGGGGTTTAAATCCTCCATTACCTTGTTAGAGATGATAGCTATGGAGAAATATCGATATTATTATAGAGAAGTGTGATAGCAAGATAAGCAAGTTACCAGTGCTTAAAATGAAGACCCAAGAAGTAGAGATATGTTTACTGTTAACCTTTTTGGGAACTGTAAAACAATAGGGTAAGAAAAACAGATGCTTCCTGAAATTAGTAGGCTGACCGGTAAAAGAGCTCTATTAAATTTCACTTAACATACAAGGCGAGAAATTTAAGATCTCCAAATCTAATTAATCCAAAACATTCAGTACTGAGCCCCACTAATGAGATGCTGAAAACCTGGCTCACTTTGTGAAGTACATGCATCTCAGAGATCTTTATTGCTAGGGGAAAGCACCTTTACTGACGAGGAGCAACAACACTAAGAGGCAGATCATTCTGTTAGGTCGACCACAGTGAGACTGGAACACTGAAGCCTCAAGATTTGGGAGCAGAAAGTAAGACTTTAGTGTTCATAGGTGTATGAAACTATCTGGGTAACAGATTTGTCTCATCTGTCACCCTTAAAGCCACCTCCTGCCTTGCATCAGTCAGCACCTCCAACAAGAGAGGAAGAAGGCACACACCCTATATATTAAACTAGGAAGATACCAGGCAGAGACTACTGACTACCAGGTTTGGGATTATGCAAAATCCAATTACCCTGTTGTTACGAGATGAACAGAACACTCTCAGAATAACCCGGGGGGAAAAAATATCCCCTTCAGTCAGATTGGCCAGGCAGCTATGGAAGCAGGGTTACCCCATTCCAACTAGTGAGTCACTAGAAGAAATGGGAGCTTGGTGAAGAGCCACAGACCGCAGTATGCTGTCTCCTCGCCCTCCCGGCAGCGCATTCAATCCTGTACTGAGCACAGGTCCACAACACACGGACATGTATGCTGTTTTTCACATCAGTGCATCTCTGCAGTTTGTAGATCTATTTTAAAAACAAAGTTATTTCATACAGAGTCGATACACATGGGTTGTAGAGGGGTAATTGGAAGAAATAAGGTGAATGATTTTGTCATCTAACTGTTCACTCCCCCCATCTGTTTTCATCTCAGTTCTAATTCATGACTAGCTTCATTCTCTCACCACGTGCCAATATTTTTTCCTGAGTACGTTAAGAAGCATTCAGCACCAGAGTCTAAGTTAAAAACTGGGATTTACTTCACTTCTGTGCCCCAACAGCCTATTGGTCATGCAGAAATAAACAAATTAAGTTTTGTGGGAAATGGAATTATCCTTCACAACTGTTACTAGTAGCACACCAATTTGCAGTAATACCTAGTTCAATTCTATCATTAAAAAAAAAAAAAAAAAAAGCTATCTTAAAAAAAAAGCAACATAATTTTAGGCTATCAGCAAGTTACTTATGAAATTCTTCAGACTTAGAGGTTATGAAAATAAATGAGGGCTAGCCATATTAGAAGTTACCTCAATGAATCATCTTGGTAAGTTTGAAAACAGTACATAATAATTCTATAAATAGCTGGTTACAAAAAGGTGTGGGTTTTTTTTGTGTTATGGTTTTGATATCCACTTATAAAAATATTCCACAGTGGTTTGAAGGAAGGTTTAAAGAAATACTGATTTAGACACGACAAGACTAGAAACACTGATTATTCTCAAACTATTCAAATTTAAATCACTTAAAAAGATGTTTGACCATTAAGAGATTAATCAGAACAACATTTAAAAGTCACCATCTTCCACCACATATAAGCTGCCTGATCAGCCCGAGGAGATGATAGAAACACAGCCAGGACTTACTGCTTTCCCCTCCGCCATGCATCTCCCCCTCACCTGGCCAGGTGCCTCACCAACATGGCAGACAGGGTAGCAGATGGGAAAACAACTTCCATTTTGTTAAAGCTGCCAGGGGACACTGGGGCTGTGTCTGCCATGGGGGAGAACGTGGGGCTGAGGCCTGCTGTGAGGGAGGGGAGCCAGGAGGTGTAAGCAGGCCCCGGGCTGAGCTGTGGCACCTCTGAAAACAGAATGTAATCTGTTTTCAATGTTTAAAACTAAATACAACCTCCATTATAAAAGTGGTGTTTTACATACCCGCACAGTCCCCCAAGCGGCCAATTGCCAGTGCTTCCGTTACCCACAGTGACCCCACCACTGCAGGGTAAGGGACAAGATGAATGAAGGCTATTTGATGCATGCAAGTTTCACACTAAGAATATCGAGGCTTTCGCTTACCTCAGAAGGTCAGAAGATCCTGCAGTAAGAATCTAAGTTACATTTCATGGGAAAAAAAAAAAAATGTTGGCCACTCAGCTGTTTTATGCAGAATCTAGAACATGCCTATTGGTGCTGCAGTTTGGCTGAGGAACATGTTCCCACAGAAAGCCTAGGCACTGCCTGCTAGTTTCCTCGTGCTGCCATCAGAGACCAGACTTGCAGTGCACGAACCACATTCCTTCTGAATGAAACTGAACTACAACAGGAACTTCACAAGCACACCTGACCGCTCTCAGACTAGAGGTAGTCCAAATTAAAACTGCCAATGTGTGGATATGAGTATCTACAGACCTCTTCCGGTCGTTGCATACTGTTTAACCTTTCTACATCTATTAAAGTTAGACCAAGTTAACACTGAAAACACTTGATCTAGAACCATTCATTTTCTTTCTTCATGCTCCCTTGTAAGCATAACAGTTACAGATATCTGTGAAGAACTACAGTAAAATCAATTAGCTCTGCATGCCACAATGGTATTAGGGTTTGCATTTTATCCCTTAACTTCCATAAATCAGGTTTATCATTCTGTTGAAAGATGCACACACTATTTCAAACAATTGAAGTCAAAAGAGGTTTAACAGGAAGGTAAGTTAATAGCACAGATTTTCTCTGTACGAGGTATCCATTTAGAAGTGTAAATCAACAGCAATCATTCACACTCTCCAGTAGGCAACAGAGTAAATTTTTGCATTCTAGGCATATAATCTATATATATGTGATATGATGTTTGGACTTGTTACCCTCACAGGAATGCAAAGAAGTTGTCAAACACTGATGTCATTGGAAAGAAGCAAGGAATTCCTAGAAATGTTAAATATCAAAAACAATCCTTTTCAAAAAATCAACACTTTATAAAATCATTTATATCAATCATGACATTGCTGATGCAAAATTAATCAGTGCAAGAAGCTGTTCCCCCCCAACACACACATACACACAAGTGCTGGCTTTCACATTTTTTCTAACTTCAAAATACTGAAATTTTTTTATGTGGTGATCAATTTCCAATAGTAGAAAATGGCTGTCTTTAGCAGTTATTAGCTATGTAGCCCACTAATGTATAAGCTGTGTCACTTTACCCCATGACCTAAATTAGGGTTTTGCATGGTCAGCTAGCTTACTCAAGGAGAAAGCTGCAATAGTTAGCTGAATCAGACAACTATTTCATTAAAATTGTTTCGTTTGCACATTCTAACAAGGGAAATGACATGATGAAGAAGTTACACCATTTTTCAGCATGGAAATCTTAACCTGAAAGTTCCCATATAGACTTTTCCTGACATTTCAGTTCATAGAGAAACCACATATCATTTTCTCTAACCTTCAGAGTTTAAAACCACAGCAAAACAAACAAAAAGTTAAGATAAATCCTGGTTGCCTGCAGCGACTGTAGCAATACAGCTCTTCTGGTGTTTCTGAACCTCCTCACCTTATCACCATTTTAATGGTATAGCAGAACCCCCATTTCCGTCCTGTTATTAAAAGCTTCAAGGTTATTGCTGGTTTTTAAGGAGTCTTTCAGTCTGCAGACAATGCCATATGCTGCATTGCTGAGCGCGGTATGGAACATTAAGAGCTGCATTAAATAAAGCCAGACATCTCTGTATTCCAAATATCAACTTCATCTAGTGTTTTACCATTAAAAAAAAAAAAAGTATTTGACATGGATACGATATGGTCAATAATTGTTTACAGGGCTAGCAGTATACAACGTAGTATGCATTTGGATTGTTGTGCCCCTCAAATGCAGATATTAAGCACCAACCACAATCTATCTTTTTTTTCCATTTTTCTGTAACGTCTCTTCCCAGATACACTACCACCTGCAGCGGACATTATTTCCTGTTGCATGAGATAGTGTGCACTTAAGAAGCTCAAAGTTAGAAAACACTTGCCCCCAGGTCCTCCCAGCCGTGACAGATAACATTGCATCTGAAGGCATTCATCCCAGAACTAACAGTATAAATCATGATTCCACAGGAAAAAAAAAAAAACTATAAAAACACATTGCATGAGACAACGTGCAAAGGATTGGTCTAGTGACAGCAAATTTAATATCATTTTGATTTGCAGACTGCCAAAAGACACGATTGCTTTTGAAGATACACATGACATTTATGAAAAGAATAAATCTGACACATTCCATGCATTCAGCATATTCTTCACAGATTTTGTTCTGCTGAAGTTCTCAAAAGTCTGCACTAGACTGTAGAAATAAGCCTCCTGAGAGGCAAAACACTAAGTGCAGAGCTCTGCTTATCCATAATTTCTTAAGTAGCTTCATTACTACATTATTCTCATATTGTATGTCCGACTGTCAAATTTCTGTTCCACAATATAGTACCATTTTACTGTAATTTTGATACATTATCAAACTAGTGATGTAAAAAATTACGGCATGCATCATGAGGGATGCATACTTCTTCTCAATGAAATAATAATGCTAATATATGCGTATAAAGAAAAAAAATAACTACGCTTTAGTTTTGTACTTAAGAAGATCATCTAACAGCCCTCATATCTGGTGGAACAGGAATCACAGAATGTTAGAGATTGGAAGGGACCTCGAAAGATCATCTAGTCCAATCCCCCTGCCGAAGCAGGAACACCTAGAGCAGATTGCATAGGAACGCGTCCAGGCGGGTTTTGAATGTCTCTAGAGAAGGAGACCCCACAACCTCTCTGGGCAGCCTGTTCCAGTGCTCTGTCACCCTCACCGTGAAGACATTTCTCCTCATATTTAAGTGGAACCTCCTATGTTCCAGCTTGCACCCATTGCCCCTTGTCCTGTCACTGGATGTCACAGCGAAGAGCCTGGCTCCATCCTCCTGACACCCACCCTATACATATTTATAAACATTAATGAGGTCACCCCTCAGTCTCCTCTTCTCCAAGCTGAAGAGACCCAGCTCCCTCAGCCTTTCCTCATTAGGGAGATGCTCCACTCCCTTCATCATCTTGGTGGCTCTGCGCTGGACCCTCTCCAGCAGTTCCCTGTCCTTCTTGAACTGAGGGGCCCAGAACTGGACACAATACTCCAGATGCGGTCTCACCAGGGCAGAGTAGAGGGGGAGGAGAACCTCTCTCGACCTACTAACCACACCCCTTCTAACACACCCCAGGATGCCACTGGCCTTCTTGGCCACGAGGGCACAGTGCTGGCTCATGGTCATCCGGCTGTCCACCAGGACCCCCAGGTCCCTTTCCCCTACGCTGCTCTCCAACAGGTCAGTACCCAACTTACACTGATTCCTGGAGTTATTCCTGGAGGAAGCTAGATGAACAGACCAGGTACTGACCAAAGACATCAAGGAGATTAAAAGTGAAGATGAATAAAATTCAGGAGAGATTTTTTATATGACCAAGCAAATTTGCAGGACCACTCCCTTTGACCAGGTTAAAATTAGCCTATTGGGAAGGTGATTTAGGGTATCATTCCACTGCACACAGAAGTAAGTTTGTTCTAGGCTGCCTGCACAATGTCTTGGAGATATCTTTCAGTTTAGTAATCTTACTTTTGGAAGCTTTTATATGAATTTTCTTGCATCTTTAATCTCATTATTCTCTTTTAAGCAACTTTCCAGCAACCAGACTAATTACTTCCATCATGCATAAAACATAGAGGCCCTTTCATAAAAATTTTATTACAGAACAAGAAGATCTCCTCTCTCCAGTGCAATCTGCAATTTAAGTTCCACACACAATGCAACAGGTGAATTTCAACAAAGGTAGGGTACGTTCATGGCTGAAAGTATCTCCAATACAGAGCAGCTACACATGACATTCTGGAGTACTCAGTCTTCCACTCACACCTCACTGTGTTATTCACAGGATCTTCAGCAGTGCTGTTTATCATATAAACCAGTGGAGCAATGCCAAGAAAAACATGCTTCATTTAGCTTCTTCTTTCACAACCAAGTTAACTCTTGCATTTACAAAGATATCTCACCTTTGAAACTCTGCAGGACATTTTTGCAAAGAATTTTCAAAGGGTGGACTTGAGCTGATACTAAGCTATTCAATCTATAAAAATGTCAGCAGCAAAATCCAGATCTTAAATACGACATCAAGTGGCAAGACATCTTAAAATTTAAGAAAAATGTCACTAAGCAGAGCACAAGTTTATGACAGTTCTGTGAGTTTAAAGGTTTAACCTTATGGGAAGTTTGTCTTGCCTTTTCATTCAGTGGTGGATGTCCCAGTTTCTGAGATGATTTTATTTCACTTTGAACCTTCAAAGCCATTGGTAGATTTTGGGCCCATTAATACTTAATGACTAACAAACTTCTAACCAAACCTTAAAGCAACTGCAAGACTTACCCCTCACAGTTTTCAGTGAAACGTGAAAAAAACCTTATGAAGCAAGTAATTAATTTGTCTGATTTTAAATCAAAACAAACACCACAGAATTTACAGATGCAAATAAAAACAACAAACCAAGCTATTTTTCTTACAGATTTTATGGACTGCCATGTAGCTTTCAGTTTTACATATGAACTAGTCTCTGCATTGAAGTTTCAAAAATCAGATTGTTTTGCACATTTGTATTCTTATAGAAATTATTATTTTAAGAAAAATGAATGCAGTAAGCCTGTCTGGAAGCACAACCTATCACTGGGTGCTACCTACCACTTCAATTTGCTCAAGTCTCACCATTCTCAAACTCACTCTCCGTGACAGTATCACCACTGAGAGAATGATCTACAGACAGGTCAGTGACAGCTGAACAATGGCTCCACATCGCCCACCAGATCGTTGCTCCAGTAGGAAATCACTTTTACAATTGTCACGTACATGAGCTCCACTTAAACATCTTCACACTTTCAGTCATCTCTTTTCCATCTCTGCTTTAATTATTCTATCATGTTAACAGTCGTAAGGTAAAAAGAATGCACCAACCACAGAAGGTGAACTACACCATCACTGCTGAGTCACCTATCTGTCCAGAAAATGAAAGCCGAACTGCCATCGCTCTTCAAAAGAGCTGAAGAGCTCAGGATATGACATTCAGACATTTAATTTTGCGACATTTTTCCAAAGACTACCTGAACCGTAACCTACTTGGCCAACAGTTTCTTCGGGCAGGAGTTTTAATTTTTCATGAACACATTGCTCTAATAAAGTACTTGGCATTAGTTATGGCTTTTGAATTAAAATGCATTCATGACATTAAATTTTAAAATCACTACGCCATTAGATTTGGCCAGCTTCTTTTCATATAGTGTTCTCAAAAATTAGCAATTAGGTATGTATTTCACCAGCAAAAGAATGAAAGCTGTAACAAAACTTATCTTTTCAGGTCCCTGCAGAGAATAGTAATATTTTATACGCTGCATACCAAATGAGAGCCCAAAACAAATTTGCTGTTCTGATAAAGACTTATCTGACAAATATCACATAATAGTTGAACTCAGAGTCAAGGGCAACTTAACACAACCCACATTTTCTTCTACATTCAGAAATGAAAAGGTTTACAACATTGCAGAACTGTAAGTTGTCTGTTTCAAGCAATGACTTGAGTGCCTATTTGTGAAACTATTTTGCCACAAAAACTCCCAGGCAATAACTAAATAGCGGAGCCTATTCAACTGAGGATGCTGATCTGCAATGTATTCAGGTGTGCACGTCCATTTTAAAAGGCAGTTGTCCTCCTTTACCTCATGAAAAACTCCTGCTTTGTGTGCTTTGTTTAGGGTAGCATTCAGAAAGTTCAAACAGTATAAATCACAGGTGTTTTTGTTCTTCATGCAAAATCATTACTTCAGATATCTCTACTAGCCCCTATAACCTTGCCACCACAAAAATAAAATAATCACCTGCTGACAGTACAGGAGCTCAACAGCAGACTTCAAACCAGTTTTCATCTTGTTTTATCTTGTTTCATCTCATTCATCTCGTACTTATGAAATGGTGTGACACTTAGGACATTTAATAGAAACAGCCAATTCGATTCGCATGCCCGTATCATCCTACTATTCAATAAACTACACTCAGTAAAGTAGCTCAGTTTTAGTTATACATTTTAATTGAGTACAATTTACACACTTTATACACTTCTAAGTAAAGTGTCAAATTCGCTCAACAATAAGAATACAGCTCACTAAAACAGATGTCTGATCCTGCAGCTTCCCCAGTTCTTGCTATCGGTTTTCTTAATTACTGTACATTAACCGGTAGATAAATTAAGCATAACATAAGTGGTCTAAAAATCCAGCTGTGTTGCAAAATGCTGCTGTAAGGCTAAATTTTCAAGTCCAAGTAGTTTCATAATCTATGTGCAGATATTTCTGAAGCCAGGAATGCTATTCTCTGACAAACTAATTAAACTTCCAATAATGTCAGCAGGAATCTGATGCAAAATGTCTTATTTTATAAACATCACTACTTTTATGACTGACAAAGAGATGCATGATCAGGTGCCATCTCCTTCACAAACCAACACTTTACAACTTGTGTTTTAACCTGCTTTCAAGTACAAAAACCCCAAGATGTTGAAGGTCTGTGTTCAACCCACAGAAATGGCAGCGCTGATACAAAGATTCCACAGATTTTGCTCATCTGCCAGTTTCTCATCCACGTAACTTCTCTCCTTTCAGAGAAGCTACTCCCAATATATACATAAATTTACATCAGGCCATCTTCTGAGTACAATACTGGATCCTAGATTACACATGCTTTTAAAACACAAATGAAACACAGGGCAGAGAAAAGGTAATTGGGGTTTGCATATTTTAAGACTACTATGTAGTTTGTATACCACAGTGCACACAAAGCACAGTTCTCCTCTAAGTTCAGTCTGTACATCTGCTGCCCATTGTAGAAGCTTCTTTAAACCTCACGGGCTACTAGTCTGAAAAAAAAGTACATTTATTGGAAACATTCCAGAGTCAAAAAGCCATACATGAAATCCCTCTATTTCAAGTAATTAACAGACCCTACAGTTACCCCTTGCTTATGGCACTGACTGCAGTGTTGATAGCCAATACAGTTTTCCTAAGTATAGCAGAGGTTAAAACGAAATATTGTATGTTTTACCTCACTCACATATATAGAAATCCACTTTTAACGAAGCCTAGGTGTTGGAAAAAGTCACTAGGTACTGACCAAACTGACCATACAAATAGGAGAACTTTCTAGCACATTTTAAACAAGCTCTGCATTGCTGGCTCTTCTCAGCCCCTTTGCAGAATCTGTTCAAAAATCCAGTGACAACTTCTCATCTTGAAGTCAGTTGTTTTTCTTTTTGCTTGTTTTTATTTCCACCAAGATAATTGGCTAAATTTAAAGATAGTAATCCTAATACAGCATGGACAGAAACATATTAAAAACCTTCCAGACTTCACAGTCCTCATATAAATGTAAGACAACCTTAAAAACCTCTGAAGGAGATGTGCCTTCTGGATTTATTAGAATGAAGGTAACATCAAATAAAAAGCAAACCTGAAGAACAGGTAGACCCATTTTACTTTTGTCAAACCTTAAGGTTTGGATTTCAAGAATATAAACATGTAATTTTATATCCCAGAAAAACCCATGCAGGTGTTACAATATTTGATCATTATCTACATCCACTGGTATGCCACATTATTAAATAGAAACACAGGTACCATAAATCCATACAAATACCATGGTCTTCTGGCCTCAGTTATACTGTAGCTCAAGCAAATCTGTTCTTTGGTAAATGAATTAAGCTCATTTTCCTCTCTGATGCAGGACTATTACAAGGCCATATTAGCAACCCATATCAGAAAACAACAATCCCTGCAGACAGAGTTTGGGCTACTTTTGTCACAAGAAAATAATATTAGTGGTAACATTACAGGTATAAATGCAAAAAATTAAAATTATCCCTTCCTTGTGGTGGCTGCTTCAGGAAACAAAAAAAAAAAAAATCCAAACTCTGTCCCTTTCTATTTGTTGTTTAATCCAGGTAACATTTAAACTCATGAAGGCATTTTGATAGATGGGAACATAAACATGCACGCTTTCAGCTTAAATAAAGAGACTTGTGTGGAGAATGGAGATTTAAAATTATTATGAATACCTTCAGGTCACGGTAAATTTGGAAGATTCAGTAAAGTGGGACATTACAAATCCAAACAAGTTTCCAGATTTTTCAGCTTCCCTTCTTCAAAGGCTGACAGAATATACACATACAGGTTGACATTTTGATTTATTCAAAACAATCTTCACTTTTTTCAGTTTGCAAGTCCTACTGACTAAAATGTAAATTCATTCACAACCAAAGATTCTCAGTAAGTGGAACAATAAGCAAAGAAAACCAAAACTAAGCTCAGAAGCTAAGTGGTTTAGAAAGCCTCGGTAACATCTATGTGTGCGTTAGTGTGTCTATAATTTTTTATACATATATATATAGACACATACACACATATACACACACGTGCGCACACGCGCACAGGCACACACACGTTTGTAACCTGCAGTGAAGATAAATCTATTTTCTAATAAGGAACAAAACACATTATTTAAAAATGTGCCTAATTTAACAAAACAGAGAAGAAACTGCTGCTATCAAAATATACAATTTGAATTGCAGACTAGAAGGCTAACAACATTAAAAAAATAGTTTTAAGCAAAACCCCTTTGCTTCTGAATAACAACAGGTATCAACCTGCCATAGCATGAAGCATCCAAACCAGATTTTATAAAAAGTTTCAACTGTGACCCTTCTTCATTTGTAAAGTTCTTGACATATCATATAGTGTGAGCTCTAGTCTCCAAACTGGAGTCTCTTTCATTGTTCTCAATCCATACTCCAGGAAACAAATGGCAGCTGAAAGATTCAGAATCTCAAGTGGGATTTATGCTTTACCATATACCTAAAAAAAAAAAAAAAAAACA
>VXAV01003897.1:268428-301108 GCA_013399715.1 Alectura lathami
ACCCCATTTCTGGGACAATTTCTCTGTGCAACCTGGAAGGGCAGCACCTGCAAACTGTTTTCAGTTTACACTAATATCCATCATGGAGTAAGATTCTTCCTTTTGCCTATTCCTGTGTGAAAGCAAGGGCACAAAAAACACACTACCTCACTTCAAAATTAAACACAGATGGGTAGTACAGTGTAGATTTGCCCAAGTGTTTGCATCTAATGACTGAAGTTTTAGAAGTGGAATAACTCAGCATGGCAAAATTAATCCAAATTACAGCTCCTACTCTGCATTCAACACCTCATGAAATTCTTGTTTTGACTTCTTTCTGAACGGCATGCACACGAAGCAGAATGGTAACTAATCAAACTGCTGCCCTCCAAACCAGTGCTGAACAATTATCTTCCCTGAGATCTAGGGCCCCCCTTTGAAGTGACACTGATGCTTGCTCATGCAGAGATATTCATCCCAAATAGCTGCAAATTCCGTTCTGAGAGCTGGCTTTTATTTTCTGAGCGTGTAAAAGAAGGTGCAAGCAGTCGGATATCCACCTTCGACACTGGGGGTTTATTTCCTTTTTACCTAAGGTGTGATTTCTGAGTTAAGAAACCTAAGAAAAACAGTGCAGAATTTCCAGTAATTCTCAAGCAGCATGCTTTAGACACAGGTTTAACATTTGTGGATTGAAAACAGTTTTTAGAAAAACAGACCAGTCTCTGGTGAGCCGCATCAGTCACAAACATATATATAAATGTGTATATGCAAATACTTTCAGTGAGCCTGGGAAAAAAATTCACAATCACTGTGCAACAGCACAACAACATGGGAGAGCTTAATATATCACCAGGCAAATGTTTTGCCATTTCAGAAAGAAGTAAGCAGCAGAATTGCCTTTTCAGATAACATTTACTGTTACAAACCAGTTAAAATCCCCACTTACTTGCTCCTCCTGGTGGAGGTTAATAAGATAGACAAACTACAGTTTCAGCTCAGTAACTGCAATACTACTTCCCCTTTGCTTCCAAATATTGAGTGATGTCTTCCGCATTATTCTGTTTATATACCAACTGACACAGTAATCAAAATGAAGTTGTTATACATCTCTCCTTATCCGTCTGAAATTTCATTTTTTCCCTTAAATTAACTAGGCAGACTGAATGTTAGTCATACTCACAGTAATATATTATTCAACTGCCATCTCTTCTTAAATTACTTCCTTACAGTGTAAAATCCTCTAATTTCCCCATATAACATGCTACTTTTTAAATGCAGAAATTAATCCAAATATTGGTTTTTAAAGATAGCACAGTAATTAATAAATTACACATTTATATTAAAAATAGCATTTTCTGTGGGACTCTTGTTCAACTGTCATCCTTTTTCCTATACAAAACCCTAGGGCCCAGAAATAAATTAGAGCAAATTGAAAATCACAAACGAATTGCTACTGTGCAGTGAAAGGTTCATTTACGAGACGATGTGATCAGCTTTTAATATGCAGCATCATGAAGCTGCCATATTGACTCTGCTCTTGAAAATGAAAAAAATACAGGAGAAAATGAACCACAGACTATTTTGGCACTTTTTGCTACAGTACAGCTGCTATTAACAATACTTCAAATTTCTGTATGATAGTAGAAGTATAATAGTTACATTCAAATCCACAGAGAAAACAAAAACAAAAATCTTGTTCATCAGAGAGTTTGCCGGAATGTAACTTACTGCTGCCGTGCAGTTTTACTTCTTGTTAATATGATCACTTACCCAAGATCTCTGCCCACTAAAAATCAACAGCTTAGCAGCAAACCAACTGCCTGGCAGCCTGGCACCAAAGCCAACCGCTCAATGCTTTCCTTCATTGTGGAGCACAGGGTTAAAGGTGCCTGAAAGGTGAGCAGAACTGTTATCATGCGTTAGCATCTAAGGACTGTGCAGCAAGGTTACTGGACCCTGAAAATTAATTTTGACAGGTGCACCTTCTCATTGACTTTCTGAACACAGTCAGGGCTGGTGGAAACACGCCAAGCAGCGTACTGTGACTAACAGAACTCTGCCATAATCAACCTTGCACCGTGTGCCCCACCACCAACACACGACCACTGTACTAAAGGGGTTTTAAACTGAGCCGTGCTAGCCTCTGCATGTCAAATCAGTTTTAATTAATGCCAATAAACCTTCCATCTGGTATCAAGCCCTCTCCATTCAGTACAAGGATTTCACAGTCAGTATATATGATGCTATGCAAGTCTGCTTCACACTTTCTCAGCTAGCATGAGACAGGTTACTGTTTGTTCTTCTATTTTATCCTTGGTAGCCAGGATAGTTTCCAAAACTTTTACCAACAAAAACATGCATTTTTAAAAGCTAACAAATCAAGGAACTTGAAACATAAAACAAGAGTGGCTTTTAGAAAAATAAAAAAAAAAAATCTTGTTTATGTTAACATGAGCTATTTTCTGAAAAAAGCTCAATTTTATGTTCATATCTGTTTTCTCATTGTTGCCTCATATTATGAGCCTGTAAAAATAAAAATGATTGTTTTTTTTTTTTTAAACCTTTGCAGAGTGAGCCATTTGCAGAGAATCACTTGACATGAACAAAAGACAATGAATACCAAAGAATAGCAGTGGATTTGGAAAGAAAGGGAAATTTTTTGCTCGGACATTGTCTCACATCCCATCATTGGATTCTTACAACATGCTTCAGTGGAGAAGACGACACTGCTGCCTTGCAAAGATGACCTGGAATACCAAAAGGTCTCTATTTCGCACCCATCTTATCGGTCTGATCTCTCTCGTGTTTCTTTTTGCTGTGTTTCTGTTTTTTAATCATCATGACTGGCTGCCAGGCAGGGCTGGCTTCAGAGAAAATCCCATGGCTTACACGATACGAGGATTTAAATCTACAAAAAACGAAATGAACCACAGCTCCCTGCGGAGCATGTGGAAAGACGCGGTACCTCAGACGCTCAGGCCTCAAACAGTCACCAACCCCAACAACACCGACCTGTCGCTGCAAGGAGTAACAGGTTTGGAAAACACCCTCAGTGCCAATGGAAGCATTTACACTGAGAAAGGTACTGGGCATCCCACCTCATATCATTTCAAATACATCATCAACGAGCCTGAAAAATGCCAGGAGAAGACCCCTTTTCTGATTTTGCTCATAGCTGCAGAGCCGGGCCAAGCGGAAGCTAGACAGGCCATTCGGCAAACCTGGGGCAACGAAAGCCTGACGCCTGGCATCCAGATAGTTCGCATCTTCTTGCTGGGGCTAGGCACCAAGACAAACGGGTACCTCCAGCGCACCATATTGGAGGAAAGCAGGCAGCACCACGACATCATCCAGCAGGAATACTTGGACACCTATTACAATTTAACCATTAAAACTCTGATGGGAATGAACTGGGTTGCATCTTACTGTCCAGCGGTTCCATATGTTATGAAAACTGACAGTGATATGTTTGTCAATACTGAGTATTTAATACACAAGCTTCTGAAACCAGAACTTCCTCCCAGGCACAAATATTTTACAGGTTATTTAATGAGAGGTTACGCGCCCAACAGGAACAAGGACAGCAAGTGGTATATGCCACCTGATTTGTATCCAAGTGAACGTTACCCTGTCTTCTGCTCTGGAACTGGTTATGTGTTTTCTGGAGATTTAGCAGAAAAAATCTTTAAGGTCTCCTTAGGCATCAGACGTTTGCATTTAGAGGATGTATACGTGGGGATCTGCCTTGCCAAGCTGCGAATTGACCCCATGCCTCCACCCAATGAGTTTGTCTTCAATCACTGGCGAGTTTCTTACTCCAGCTGTAAATATAGCCACCTAATTACCTCCCATCAGTTCCAACCTAGTGAACTGATCAAATACTGGAACCACTTACAACAGAATAAGCACAATGCCTGTGCCAATGCAGCAAAAGAAAAAGCAGGCAGGTATCGCCATCGTAAACTGCACTAGAAGGACAACGCTCCCTCTGTCAAATGTATTTCACATGCAATTTGTAAATATCGCTGAACGCATGTACAGTGAAAATGGATGAGCTTAATGGGACAGCCTCCAGTTGATCCCCGTCACATAGTGGAGTCTGAAAATTATTTTTTCAATTTAAAAAAGTATAGTTCTTGATAACACTAATATTATGAAACCATAACCAAAAGGTTTTCCCAGCAAATTGGAGGAAAAATGAGGATGGGATATAAGGATGTTTATGTTCATGTGCAATAATAAGCATGCACACTTTGGTGGTACAATTGCTGACTTCTGTGCCAATAAAATATAATTGAGCATATTTTCCACACAAATTTTACTTTTAAAAAAATGCATTAATAGCTGTAGCTCTTTTAAATGCAATGATTTCTCCTTACCTAGAATTGCTATGAGCAAAAAAATGAGAAACACAGGAAATGCACCAAAGGGAGATCAATTTTACCTTCAAATACCACATGAAATTTTTTTATACACTTCTTTAACATACATTTAGCAGCGTCACACTTATAATTAAGACACTACCCAATGAGCTCTGAAACAATGCACAAGTACTCTCTTAAAATAGGTCCTGTTTTGGCAAGGTTGCTTTTTTTGTTTAGGAAAGAAGAATAAATGAAGACAAAGTTCAGAAAGCAACCACTTTGTACATCTCCTTCTGGAACACGGCAGGTGGTCTCAGTTGAGCTCCAGATTCTCCTCAAAGAGATGAAGGTTACTTTACGCTCTAGAAGTCATAGCGTAAGCTCCGGAATCCTGGTGCCAAGTAACTTTGGCATCTTCATGCAAATTCACTGAATCTGCTGTTAATTTCCTCATCTAAGTTCAAGGTAGCTCAAAGGCTGATCAGAGACGCAAAATGGAACTTCGAGCCTTTCACCACAGCCTCAAAAATGTCCTATTTTGTAAAAAGAGGTAGAGAACCAGTTGAATCTTGGTTGATTTTGCTCTTTACTGCCTGACAGAAAAAGGATCAGTCAAGTGAGAATAGGTCTGCAAGAGGAAATTAAGGCAAACACTTTATAGACAGGGAGGAGCAAGTCTACGATTGATGTTTCCAGACAGCGACTAGGGTGAGCACAAAATGGAAACAATTTTGAAAATTAAAGCTACATCTGCCACTGAAAACAAGATGGGAGAAGTAGGTTGCATCTATTTGCAGGTTTCCAAGTTTTCTAACAAACAGAACTTTCAACATGTCTTTTCCAATGGAGTTACAGCAGTGTTGCATCAGAATCAGGTTATTACTACTTGTCTCAGTGCCGGGGTAAGCAACACCCACCTCTTGATTTAGCAGCAAATGATGGAACTGTGATTAGTTTTCTGTTTGACCAGTACTTTTTAATGGGGTAAAATACAGATATTTGATGTACTTTTATTATTTAATAAAACTGATTATATTTATGGTCCTTCAGACTTCACTTTTTATGGTAAAGCCACTCAGGAGAAAATAAATTGCTAGCTTTAGCATTACCTGCCTTTTTCTGATTTCCGCTAATTCTTAGTTTTCATATCATGCACAACACAGATCCCAGCAGGCGGGTTTTTTTCTTCGTAATGAAAAGATGAATCATACTACTGAGCACTCTGCAGCCCTAAGGCTGTCTATTCCAGCAACTTGCACATATTAACAGACTGTGTCACCATGACCTAGTCCTCCTAAGAAATTCCAGGAGGTCTTATTGAAGACAGGTATTGGAATTTGCTTTTCACCATTTTTTTGGTGGTCCTCCAATAAACTGACATCTGCTGTATTAGAAGTCTGGTAATTATACATTTGTGCATTTCCAAGACACCTCAAATCATAGAAATGGACACTTCTGGGGACACCAAATGTATGCAAGAACAGTGAATCACTGCAGAAAAGACAAGCATTCCCAAACTAGATGGCAAGCGCACTGACAGTTTCTGTGATCATTACTGGCGTCCACTTAACAGTAATCCAAGCTGCATCAGAAAAAGGCTTTGGGAGCACTCTTAACACCTATCTGTAGTTCCCTGCTGCTCTTCAGTGAACTCAGGCCCCAGTTCACCTCCCAGCTGAGAGCCACCTGCCTTATGTTAGCCATACTCAAGACAATCAAGCAACTTTTAGAAAACTGGAGCAAGTGTTGAAAGCCAGCTACCACGCAGGGGTACTTGGTTCTGGAAGACGAGCAGTCACGTAGGCAGCCTCTCCCTGAGTCATGCTGGCCAAGGACACGGTCAGGCCTCCTGGAGAGGGCTTCAACACCGTTCCCTGCCTTCAGCACTTCCAAGCTAGAATGTGATGTAACGTACTCTACTTGGATATTCCCAACTCTGACTGGTTCAAAATGCTGTTACTGGCTTCTGGGTACAGTCCAAGAGGTTCATAACTGAACCCTAAGTAGCTTGACACTTTACTTAGGAAGTTTGGCAGCCAAACAGCCTCTCGAGTACTCCACTTTGGAGCTCATGCATGATGCCAACCTGCCCGAGTTTGGCAGAATTCTGTTGCAATATCTACAAGCTCAGTACACTGAACATCTTTCTAGTTAAAATACTAATGAAAAATATTTGTTTGTTTTTCTAAAAGCCAATTGTAATGCCCTTCTAAGGGCGCAACAAAACTTTTAGAAATTTGAATTAATATTTGGATAAAATTTGAAACTACTCTATAAACACACAAGTCATTATCTAGACAGCCAAAGGCTACTTGTGTCCAAGCATTATTTTCTTGCACAGTTCATTATGAAACTTTCAGAACAGAAGGAAGAGTCTGTATGGTGAAATATGCGATTATGGAATGAAAGATTACCTTCCATTCCCTACCTGTTACCACTTTATAGCTTGAATTGAAGCTATTTGCTCAATGTAGAGGAGCACAAAAAACAGTTCATATTAAAAAAGTACAATTATTAATGTTATTAGACCTTAGGAAAGTTCTCTCACTTCCTGTCCAACAAAGCAAGACTAAAAATGCACTGTCAATAGCAATAGAATTAAAGTTTGTGTTTAAGGCCAACGCATCTGCAATGCAGTAAAGAAGTGGGTAATACTAGCTTACTTATCAAGGTATAGAAATTAGAGCAATATTGTCTATAAATGGTTTTTCCCCTCTGTATGTCTGTTTCAGGTTGAGAAGAAATACAGAAAAAAATGTAACATGATTAAAATTACTATAGGAAAATCTGTATCGTCATCAGCACCATCGTTATGGCTAAGAAATATTTTAGACAAAGCAAGCATGGAAACAAAGACAAATTGAAATTCAGTAATTTTTCGTCATTTAACTTCCAACTAAGGAATGACACATTGATACTAAGCAACCAACATTAAGTCCCATAAATATTATCTACCAACCACAGAACTGTTCCTCTCACATCTCCAGTTATACTGGTGATCTGAATTACTTGCAGGTCCCACATCAACAGATCTGAGTATGAAAAGTGCATGATTACTTTTGCTTTGGAGTAAGAAGGCTGATCCTGTTCCCAGCCACGGACAGATTTTTCATGGATAAAAGGTCATGATCTGTTCTAGGCTGAAAAAAAATATATAGGTAAAAGGTATTTGCACGCTTCAGTGACTGCTTTGAGGAAAGAATAATAATAATAGATCAGTGTCCATTACGATCTTTACCTAAATGTTATCAATTATTTCTCTGTCCTACAATTTAAAATTACACCATGGCAGTCATCTAGAAGAAAGAAGACAGACTGGCTTTCAGGTTAAGGAGATTACAAGAGCAATTTAAAAATTTGCTTTCTTTGCTACACAGTCAATGTGTTTCAGGCCATCTTTACGAAATATATTCATAATGTATAATCATGCATTACGTCTCAAAATCAATTTCAGATCAGGCATGCCGTGTGCATGGGGAAAGAAGCTAGAATCCATTGCTCTGGACAGCTCCCACCCCATCCCTACTGATTTTCCCAACTGTGTATTAACACAATCCTCCATCATACTTCCATCTAAAATATCTACATTGCCCCACAGTGCAAGAAAATCTTATCCCTTGAGCAAATACTCTGCAATTCATGAAAACTTCCAGGAGAAAACGAAAGAGAAGATGCTTACAGAAGTTATCACTTCTTACTTCCATGCTATTAGCAAGAATAGGCTTGTAACCACACTATTAAGCAGTTTAGATTTTTTTTCCTTTTTAGATCACAAGCCTTACTTTATGCTGTCAAACAACACAAGTAACTACTGGACCATTTCTTATTTACACTGTGATAACCGCGGCTATGGAAATATAAAAGCGTTACCTTCCCTTTACATTTTTGATTTTGTTCTTTCACAATAAAGTGTAATTTGGGTGGCATGGAGTCTCAAACCCAAAAACCTCAGACTGGGGAACGCCCCAGTCATACATGGTATTTGCTGTATTCTACAGATGGCATCTCCAGCCCATCCACTCCAGCCCCTTGCATCCAGCTCTGCTGTGTAGAACCCGGCCGCTCAGTGAGGGGAGCGCAGGGAGAGGACAGAGGCAGGGCAGCCTGGCAGTGCTGCACCGTGCAAATGTAGGTCAGGAAGGAGAGAGCAGCCTCTTTGCTTTGTACCCAAGGCAAGAATGAATTCAAAGGCTTTCTGAGGTGGGAGGCTGGGGGAGGGCTGTGGAGAACAAACTTGTAGCAGGTCAGTTAGAAAAGCTCTTGAATGTCAAAAAACAGAATGTCAAAAAAAAAAACACACAGCAGCTGATCAACACCACCCAGGTTAAAAAAACACTTATGTATGCCCTGTATAAGTAGGGCAGGCGCAGTCACAAAGGAAAGCACACTAAGTAAGGCCAAATTAGAAAGCAAGGCCAAAGTGCTAGAAACTGCACTTCTCCCTTTCTGGGGAGAATAAAAATCTAAGGCAGATCCACTCCCTGTGATTGCAGCGCATGCTATTCTGTGCAGCCTGCACCAAAGCGATTACAAGAAATGCCACGATGGTACGAGGTCAGCGACACCGGAGAGGCTCTCACGTACGGCAGTGCCAACACAGTCAAACCAAAAGCATGGAGAACTGCATCAGTTTTAACCAGAACTTGCATTTCACCTTCAAAGAAAGCGTTTGCTATATTCATAATTTGCCCCTGGTTAACTCTAAAGCAAGCCAGCCTGGTACAGTACGGCACCTTTGTTTCACAGTGAAATGACTGCAAAAGATCTTAGCTGAACATGGGATAGAGATGAAAACTACCATGTTGCCATTCTCATATTGCCATGGCAACAGTTAAAAGAGCTCTCTTAAATCTGACAGCTTCCATGATAACCCTAACTGGATGATAGTAACGACGTGTTTTCCTTCACGAGCTAACCAGCGCACAAGGCAGCCCACAGGGTGCGAGCCATCCCCCTTGCTGCTCTCCCAGCTGTGCTCATGGTCACGGCGCTCCAACCCGAGGCAGTAACCTCAAGCTCCCTCTCTCAGGAAAAGGCCCTCCAGCACAGGGAACACTCAGGGCTTGGAGCTTCACGTGGTCTCAGAGGTTTCCATTTGAATGCTTGAGTCACGCACAATAGCTGCGCCGGGTGGAGAAGTCGAGACCGCTTAGATGCTTGACGGGAGCGTACTCAAAGGGCTCCGCTCACCTGGGAACGCTTGAGAGAAGAATACGCTTCCAACAGAGCGAGCAGAATTGCTGCTGCTGTCTTTTCAGCATCATCTGCCTGAGCAAGGAGGAGGAGGGGGCTGGTGTTTTCCTATAATCTTTAGCAGTATGCAACCAACATGTACTTTTCCAAATCAGAAAACACTCCGCCTCGCTGGGGGCCAGAGTATCCTGACGAATATGAAAACACATCTCTGAAGACGACTGCATCGGGACAAGTGCATCCACCGCCTTTGAGCCCATTTAGCTTTATCTGATATTAATTGGCATTTTAGCTGCTCAGTATCAATATCCAGTGAACCACTCACTCTGATCTCCCAGATACTTGACGGGGAAGTCTCTTCTTATTTACCTCATTAGAAAGAGAAGCATGTGAAACATTTCTCACCCTAACATTGTGAGGATACCAGGTTCGATTTTGTCTTGAAATTAATTCAATAAAAAGATTATGAAACTGAGAACAGTGTGAAATTCTTGAAGGTTTAATATTTCCTAAGACTACAAACAATAGACCAGAGGAAATGGTCATATTTGCCAGGATGTAAGAGCTTAATCTTTCCAATAGAAAAAAATAAGTCCTCAAAGTTAAATATTCCCAGTTCTTAACACCAGCATTTTAAACAAGTTTTGTATTTTATTAAAAATTGAAAAAAATCCATGCCATCAGAAAAACACCAAATCCTCCACTCTCAGAAAAACCAACATCATGTTTTGTTGGGGAAAGGCCAAGTGTTCCCATGTCTCAGTACACCCAGGGTTTAAAACAAAAATACCTGACTGCCACAAGAAATCCTGTTTTTAATAAAATACCAAACAAGTCACCAGGGAAAACAAAAGCCTAGCTCACTGCCTCTGTTATAAACACAACATATCCTGCATTTAAATGAGATCAGGTCTAATAAAATATTTTACCAAGTAAGACAGAGATTTGAAGTTCCCTTCAGGATTCCGCTGTCATCACTTCCAAACAAAGCCTGAATTCGGCATGTAAAAAAATAAAACTCTACGTCATAGTTCAAGCCTGCTCAGCCATTACATACAGGCTGATGCAAGATAACGAAAATGAATCACTGGAAAATGCCATCTGTGACTGAGTCTGAAATTTTTATGTAAGAATTTAGTACTGCCACTTAATGCAAATTCCAGCCTTTTTACAGGCATTCCTCCAAAGTCCATCTAGGCATTGATTTTTGTAGACATAAAAATTCAACTCAATTATCCAGCCTTCTGAATCATGAGAATAACCAATTTCCCACTGTGTCATCTTTGAATAATTTAAAGCACTGTATTTTATTATTTTTTAATCTGGAAAAGAACATTTTTATGTCCCAAAAATCTAAGGAAACTAGACTGTAATTTAGGCATGCTATTGACATTACTTAAGATTCTAAACTAAGCGTAAATACCATACACACACTTGAGGGGACTACATATCTGCCCCCTAAAAAAACAAATTGCAAAGCTTATGCTGTAAGCATAATGAAGCACACCAAAGGGGGGGGGGGGNGTTCCTAAATAACATGTACTCTCAACTGAAACGTATTTCCAATAATGCCACTACTAATGTCATGAGAAAATTCTGTCCTTCAAATCAGAAGTGATTTTTAAAAGCAGAAGCAGCAGATTACTCCTATTCTTACACTGAATTCAACATGGTTTATCTGTTTTGCAAGTTAACCATGTTATTTTAAGAAGTTAGACTGCTTTCTGAACTCTCAACGTGGTAAAAGTAGGTAAGTTAAAAGAACGACAGATAACCACAATTCTTTTCTTTTCCAAGCAAGTCTGCTTGCTACCTCTGGCAAATGCAGAATTTTCTTTCTTCTCAGAATTTTGGTGAGAAATGGATGCTTAAAACAAGCTATCCATCTCCACTGATGTTAAAAGTGCAATGACAGGCCTCTCCAGGTAATTCTGGGACTCCAATCCTAAGCAAAAATATGATGCTGCCATATTCATTAAAAAAAAAAAAAAAGAGTCCCTAAAGTATTTTTTCCCTTACACCATTTCCTCATTTTCTAATAGCTGAGGTTAAACAACTCAAAAGATTTATTGTCCACGTCTGACAGTAGCAGAGCAGAATGGAAAAACTGGACTAATGTACGCAATCACATTTCTCCCCTACCCTTCCTCCTGTTCATCAAAAAATCTTCACACATGAACACACCCCTTCTGTAACTACCACCTTCTGTACACATTCTGCAAATCAAGCCTCTCTGAGAAACACTACTTCTGCTGCGTGTAAGGCTCCTTATGACAACCAGACCAGTATTAATGCTTTACCTCTTCTAGTTCTGCAAGACAAACATCTACAAACCTTGTATTTACAGTTTTTCACTGTGAAAAATATTTTCCTTGGAATAAAGCAATTTTCCCCCCCATTCCTCATCACATCCCCCATCTCCAGTGTTCTCTGGGACTTGTATTTACACCACTTGGAAGCTGTTATTTATACAGAGAGCAATACTGAAATGAGTAACAACTGCTTAGAAGTTCCTTATTCATGAGGAATTGCAAGAGATTTGTGCCTGAAGTACTAATAGCATGTACTGACTTAGTTATAAAACAGATGAGCAAGCTTTATTTTAAATTTTTCATATTCTGAGAAGCCAAGTCATTTTTCCCCCGATTTCTCAGCACAAGCTCACGTTTTTCAGCATGAAATCTAGTCAGAATGCTGGTTCTCCACATCTCACCACCTGCATGCAATGGTATTCCAGAAAGCAGTACACACGGTCGTAAACTAGCCAAGTACTCTCACATCTATGCCTGAGTTTCAAATCACAATGAATTGCAGAGTTGGACAGTGCTCCTGTGCTGAAGGGACTGATCCAAGCACACCAGAAGGGTGAAGAGCTGGCCTTCACCCTGCTTATCCTATCCAGATATATAACACAAGGGGGAAGATAGTTCCCATTTTTTTCTGTGACACTTAGAGACTTTTGAGCTAAAATAGCTTTCAGTATTTGCTGAACACATTTTACACTGGCTTTGTCAGTTACTTAAAATGAAAAATTACCACAGTGAGATGGGCTGCCACAGAATAAAAAAAGATCTGCTTCCTACCACGGCCAACTGAATAATTTGGCATTCCATTTGTAACAGCAACAGACAAGAATCCACGGGCATATCTTGTCCCCAGCTTTTAGGAAGTGAACAAAAACAGAATTCTCCTTCTAATGGACAATAAAGCTTTCTTTTCTTGCTGTCCTACTTTCTTCCTTTGCCAACTGCCTCTTCATAGCTCGACATTTCCTCAATATAGCAGAAAGATGCGTTAACCCACTACAGGCAAGCGATTGCTCTAAGATGCAGTACAAAGGACTAAGCACTCTTCCAAACAAATCTCATAACCGCCTCTCCCCCATCCAAACACCACAAGAACACACTAACGACAAAACATTTTCTCTCAGAGAATAATTTCTAACTTCTTGTCTTAAACATATGGACATTAATTCCCTCAATGTAGCTTTAAGCTTGCATTCAGAAAAGATGACACAAATCTGTCTGTACCTCATAAATACCAGAACAGAGCTTCTGAGTGTTCTCTAAAACATTTTCAAAGCACCTAATAAGCTGCAGTCCTTTAGATGTCAAAGAATTGGCCGTATATTGTACTCCCTCTGCTTAACACTGGCATCAGATGAAATTAGACCAAGACAAATTGGTTTCAGTGGTTTGCCAACATAGCAATGAGAAGTCCAGTAAGTGTATAATAAATGAAAAGCATCAAAAAACAATATAAATACTTTGTAATGACTCCATTATTCTTAACTTTTGGAAATTGGGACACTTCAGTAAGAGTTACACAGTAGACTTCCTCCTATTAAACAGGTGAAAAAAAATACAAAACAGTAAAGCCACACTTCTGGGGAAATACCTATGCAAAACAAGCACCAGAGAAATAAGATAAACAATTCAGTCCTAAACTGTGCATGTAACCAAATGAGAAGACAAGTTTTAAGCAGCAGGCTTCGACTGATCAACTTAAGTTCTGGGAATAGGCGTTTCATTGTGTAATGACGACAGAAGTAAACGTGAAAGGAGTAACCATCCTCTAAAATAAATTGTTGCTATAGTGAATATCCACAGCAATTTAAATTTCCTATTGCCTTCTCACCTTAAAGACCTCAAGCATTCTAGATAAAAATTAAAGAAAAAAACAACTACCCTTGGGTAGTTGGAAATAAAACCAGAAATTAAAAAGATGAAAAACTTCTTTTTTTTGAAAAACAAGTACAGAATAATATTTGCATTACGAAAAATTTAAAACTTACAAATTTACTACTGAGTTTACATTAAATCCATAATCTCGCAGTGAACACCCACAACGCTAAAGAAATAGGACCTGGGGAGAAAGAGAAGCAGGAAATACATGACAGCCCTGCTGTCCAAACTGCTCCAAAACACAGTGGGCTAAGCCACAGTCTAAATGTTTATAGAAGATGCAAGTAAAGGTGAGAAGTCAAAGCACATTAATTTAAATGCATTAAATTGCCCCATGAAATTTCCAACACAGGAGTAAATTGGCCTTCACTCACTGTAAACCAAGGAAATTAAACTACAGCTAACTGAAGCAAATTTATTCCTGAAGACATCACCAGCCAATGGCAGTTCTATGCATTATAGCTTATGAATGTTGATGTTGTACACTTTGGTAATTTGCTTTAATTTGCTTAAGTGCCTTGATCTAGACATAGCCTGAAGGAACACTTGTGTACCACCGCATCAGACGGCACCATCCTCTGTATCGAGGAGAAAAGGTGACTGCTGAACAGCAGAACTACGAAGCACTTGCACTGACAGCAAGATGATTGAAGAGTGAACTTCCTACTGACTCCTACCCACTACCCATAGACACACAGGTGGCTACAGCTCTGCCCTGGGAAGACCAGAGGTGTTTAACTAGAAATGGAAAATAACTCAAGGTTTTAACCCTTCCAAACAAATCCTGTACTGGGGAGATCAGCAACTACAGCAGAAGGCTGGGAGGAACTTCCAGAAGATCCTCAAAGGGCACTGACTGACAGATTCAAAGGCCTCTGGGAAGGAAAAAGGCAGAGAGCTTGAGAATAGGAACTGTTAGGTACCTTCCAGGTCAGCAGCAGGTTGGAGGCTATGACAGCTGGATAGCAGGCTACAGTGGTTAGGAGCAGTTTGCATAAAAGTCAGAAAGACTGTGAACACTGCTGGAAGGCACATACCATGCACTGTGAGCCTGTCCTGCAGCAGCTTGGTAGTAACAAATAGTCAGGAGTTCAGCCAAGGTTTTACCGACAGACAAATATTAAAATATTAATCAGAAGAACTGAAAACTGAACCTGGATTTAGATAGGCATATACCTTCCTGTGCAGGGACATGCTGTATTTCATTACCTTACAGTGAAAACACCAACAAATTAAGAAGCAAAATACAACTTGGAGTACTACCTGAATTCATACTGATGTCTAACAGTAACAGATCACTGTCAGAGTGAATGGGCTGTTAAAACAAACACAGAATACATCTCTTTCCTCCCATCAAGATACTGCCACAAAGAGAAGCAGTTTAAAAACCAACTGAGAGCCCTCCCTCCCTGCCAGTAAACCTTTCCAGTTAAATTGCTCTTTATGGAAGCGAAACATTTCTCTCACCACCTTCACACTTTCCATAGAACCTTATTCTACTTTTGACCCTTGAGAAAAGAAAACATCTGCCCACACCATCAGCTCTTAGTCTTTGTATGCACAGAATTAATTTAGCTTCCTTCTGGGGAATGTGATAGAAGAGGAAAACGGTGAAGCCTCCTTGAGCCAAAAATGAATCTTTTGTTTAAAACAAAACAAAAAATCAGAACATATTTCTATATTTCTCAAAGCTGTGAACATTCTTATACTTTGCCACATGTATAAAGGATCAATATATCTTTATGCATTTTAATATACTTCAAAAATGGCTTCACTAAAGCAGCACTTCACTGAACATAAGGGAGAAACTCCTTTAGGTTCGCCAAGTATTATATGTCAGGTTCATCAATCATTTCCATTCAATTCCAAGAGGCATCAGAAAGTTGCACTGTTTCCTTAAAGGTATGATTTTTATTCCCAACTGAGAGCATCCACAACTTCTAGTGCATTAGTAACCACTTAAAATTTAATAAATTCTTGATCTTAACCTGGAGGATTTTGGCTGTTTATTGCTTTTAATGTTGACTTCATCTCAACTTCATATAAAGCACTGATAATATTTCAAAATATATTTTGCATTCTTTAGGTTACCATATATAATACATTCCCTGCATATGGATTATTGTTACTGCACTCACTGTTTAAAATATGTGTACGCCATTTGGTCCTTCTAAAGGATTAGAACTCACACTATTTGATAATGTAACTCAACTGCCGGTAGCTTTTCCAGAGAACAAAACACAAGGACATTAAGAATCTTGCTGAGAACTGCCAGAGGAGTGAGTGTAGGAATTACATGGAATATACTGTTTTTCCTGTACATAACAGCAACATGTGTAGGAAAGCTACCCCTATTACATACAGATGAGCAAGCTGCCCTCCTGGGCAGTTGCTCCATTAGTGCAAACAGCAGGTGTAACAATAAATACAACTAGTAAAGGACTCCAGCTATGACCAAGGAAGCTGCTTTACTTGATCGAGTTTTGTGAAATTTGCAAAATTTGAGCCAAATGTATGACTACCATTTAACAACACATAACGTTATCCCAGGCAGTACAGTACCCTTTAGTTTTTACAAAGATAGAATAACAAGCAGATAATAATGTTAATATGTGTTTTTTACTATTTTAATCTGAATTTCACCTGCTGCTCGTGTCCAGATATTTTTTGAAGCTTTTTCATTTTTCAAGACTTAATTATACATGGGAAACCCACTATTACAGCATATGATATCACACTAAAACAAAATGGAATCTATACACTAATAGGGTAGGCAGCTAAATTATTAGCTACAAAGTTATTTGTCTTTAGGCTTTATAAAGCCCTCTCCAACCAGAGGCCTTTTGTTTTACTTAGTAACCACAATGGAAAAAAAAAAAACAAACCATGAATCAGGCAGGCTATTTTTTCTAATGATAACTGTACTCCATTTAGATTTCAATAGTGTCATGGTCTGCTTGCCTGCGTTACATCAACTGCTCCTAAAACAACTACGAAGTAGGACTGACTGATATCGCTGCACGATGCGCCCTCAACCCTCCTTGGTGTGAGAGGTTCTTCCTCTCATCAGGAAGCTGATTTGTTAGCAGCCTGCTTCACTAACATTCCTGCCCTCTTTCCACAATATTTTCTGAGCCTACTTTCCTCCAAGATGGACTGAAGCTGGAATGTTTTATCTTTGTCAAATTTTGTGAAGATCTCTGCCCAGAGAAGTGAGAGCCTCAGACTACTGCTCCCTAAGAAGGAAAGGCAGGCAGTCCTCTATGTGCGTCTCCCCAAAACAGCAGCACCAAGACACCAGAAAGCACACAGCTGAATTGATAAGCTGCACATCCCTCCCAGTTAAAGCAGAGAATGATGAGATACTACCTGAGTAGAAGGGAGACTCAAGTGATTATAGAGAAAGACTGCATTACTTCTATCGCCTATGAAAAATTCCAGAATTTCAAAAAAAATATATGTTTGAAATTTGAATTTACAGCAACAACAGTTAACAAGTAGCAATCTTACCACATCACTACCACTGTGCTTAGTCACAAAGTTTTGCTTCACACTTGCTTTTTAAACTGATGTGTAAAATCAAGTCTGTTGCTTATGCATAAAGCCCACTCATACACCTTCATGCAGGGAAAGTGTCTGCTTTAAGGTTTAAAGAGGAAGGAGGAGCAAGATACTTTAAATCCAATAGCGTATCTTTCGTCTTCTAAAGCAGCAAACCAATCGAATAGTTCCTAAAACAGTCTGCCAAATACAATGCTAATGTTAAGGGGAAATAAAACCAAGCTTTGTTAGTATTCATGCTATAGTAAGTAACCAAAAGTTTTATGTACTAGCAAATCAAAACACAAATATATATGTATTAAAAACATTGCTCTCATTTCATACAATTTCAATGTACCAACTGCTTTAGGTCACTGATGTTTGGGAGAAACACTATTTGAAACAGTAAGTATTGAAGATGAGCATGTTCATATAGTAGATAAAAAAAGCATTCGAGAGTTGCTTTATAAGAAGATCGATGTTTTCTCTTCAGTAAGTTCACATTCACACTATGTATGCCTCTACACAAAAATATTAGGAATTAGATGGTTTTTGTCCGGTAAGCATCTTCAGTGTTAAATCTCAAGTTTAAAACGCACAGAGTTCATGTGACTTAGAAGATCCTTAAGCCAAAAAAATCCAGAAAAATCTTCTGAGGGAGTAAAACAGGAGCAAAATAGAAAGCAGTGAACGCAAAGTAAAAACATGCATGCACAATGCCACATACACAGGCCACCCTTACCTGCAGACACCCTGTGTCTTTATGAGGGTTTTAGATAAATCAAGACTCAAGAACCACCCTCCCAGCAGCAGTGATGCAAGTGGTTTCTGCAATAGCATATTGCTCAGTAAAAACATAAATGTAGCTCCAGATGGCAGCTCTGCAGATTGCTATCATAGGTATATTCCGGAAGGTATGATCAGCATTGCCTAAATGCTAGCTGAGTGAGCCATAACTAATGCAGAGTTCATTATGTGTCTTGGCAGTCATTTACCTAACGCAGATGTCAGAGTTGGGCCTATAGATCCTTGTCTGATCAGAAGTAAACAACACACTCCTAAGGATCTCAAAAGTGGCAATGCAGATTCAAATAACAAAGCACGTGGCTACAGAAAAGACACAGGCAGGTTAACGCATTGGCTTAGGTGGAGCAATAAAACCACGTAGAAGTAGAAACTAAAATATGGTCTGTCATAATCAGTTATATTCCCACATGGTGCAAGAAATTGCCTTAAAGGGTTAGAAAATATCACCGAGTTGGCTATTTGGACTGGATCTTCCCATTAGAGATGTTGCACTACCTTGAAATAGTCCTGAATGACATCATTCATAGCTCATCCCTGAAAAGACTGCAAACCAGGGTTCTCATGTCAGCATTTCATTAACACTTGCCTCTAAAGGACCTGTCTCAGTTCTGGGCTCTGCAGGTTTGATGTGCTCAGAGCTCAGAAAGTACTACAGTTGCCTCACATGTTCAGATGCCAGAACTGAAAAACACCTTCTAACATACTCCTTGTAACACATGCTTGCAACAGCAAGATAACCACAGGTACACCTGTGAAGTTACACCTGCAACGAAAGTCTGCAGCACACAGACACCCCCCAGCTGGATTCAGAACAGCCATATACTGGGAAAGTTTCACCGAAGAAAACGAAATAACAAACCCCACAAGTGCAAGAAAGAGGAAAGCAAGCAGATCTTTAAAGCTCCAGAACAAAGTCTATGAATTAGAACAATAGTCCTTAAAGATGTTCAATGAAGGCTTTGACAACACAGAGAAAATACAGAATTGATTAAAATAAAAGCTCAACAGAAAGTTTGTTCTGGCATAACTAACAAGTAGCAGCAAGTACTTTGAGTAAGATGCATCTAAGACTGGGCTTGGAGGCATGTTCCTATGGATATTGTTAGGAAACAGGTAGGACAACAATGCTAAGTTACACACAAGCAAGTGCTTCAAGAAGGAAATTTGTTTCCACAAAAAAAAAAAAAAAAAAAGANATGGCCTAGTGTCAATAGTATAACAACAGGAAGTCTTGATTCAGTCACCTCAGATTAGTTACGTCAACTCCTCAGCTGGTCATCAAGTACCTGAGCTCTAACCTCGATTCAGTTATCACATCACAAATTGAGAGGCATGTTAAACTCCCAAACGCTGTTACAGCTCCAGTCTCAAGACAAGGGGATACTAACCTATACAGTTATCGTGGCAAACGTGGATAAACTTGGAGGGAGAAAAGGCGATGCAGAAGTGAATTCCTGCCTTCTGGTCACCACCTGTCAGACACTCATTTCTACTTCTTCACTCTTCCAGCCTCCAAATGCCCCTAGACCCTGCCTCCAGGGACCCAACAGGTTCCCTGTCACTACCTCTCGATTCCCAGGATGAAGAAACAAAAATATCACTAAGACTACACCAAACTCAACACTAAGCTCGTCAGAGCAGGAACGCTGCCTTCTGACACGCTGTCTGAATGCTCAGCACACCGGTACCTTTGCCTTCCTGGATTCTGCACTGCTATCAGGAACTATTTAGAAGGAACATACAAGGAACACTGGAGAAAACTATTATAATTCAAATTTGTTAAAGCATTTAAAAATTTCCACTACAACAACCATCTCTGCTGGAAAAGGCTAGGACCCCAATCTCTTCAGTAATTACTGATTTCAGATATATCTCAGCAGAACGTTAAAACCTTCACAGGGATCTTGATTATTAAGGACAGGAGGTTAAAATGTGCTTTTATCTAGACATTCGTTATGAAAAGTTCATAAGACCTATATATGGCATTCAAATACTGTGAATAAATTTGAATGCTATACAATAGCGAAATTGTTTTATCGCGTTAGAAGAAATCTGATGACGAACTGTCAATTGAAGATGCAGCTATTGCATATTCAGTAGACACCTGGAGATGATTTGTAGAAGGAAATACACTGACAATACTGTCTTACGTACACACTGTGTAAAGCGCATGACGTTCGGTCAGAACAGCTAGGACAAATATACATGTCTGCAGCTCGAGGTCAGCTAGCATCACTGTATCACTGAGCAATGCTCTATAAAACTTCTGTTAATAGCTCAGTCAAATCTGAAGCCCTGAGAAACACAAATGAAACTAAGCACCTTCGCAGGACTCAAGCCAAAGTTAAACTACAGCAGGAACATGGATGTGGGCACTTGAGGTGACATTTCCAAATAAGGCTGACTCCTAGAGCTTCTGGAAGGGCCTGACTCCTAGCTCGCAGTGTATGGGGAAGAAGAATTTCTAGAAGGGGCCCTCAGAAACCAGTAACATTCAGCCTAGGTCAAGACAGGTCTAGCCTATAATTTTCAAATTCATACCAAGAGTTTTTAAGGCTCTCAAGATTTTGTGAGTAAAGTTTTCTGTATGTCTAAAGTTCCACTTCAGTGTACAGTCAGAGATGCTTTGGATTCTCCTTCTTGGCACTCCTCCATTTAAGTCCCTCAAGGAGCTGAGGAGCATACAACAAGTACACTCAGCACGCTGACACCATCAGCTTTTACACAGAACACTGACTTCTGACAAGTTCTTTCAGTTCCAAAGCCAGGTAGCTCAAGGTCTCGCTCTCTGTTTCATTCAGCAGCATACTGGCCAACAGAAATGCTCAACTTCCAGATGTGTGGCTAGTTACACAACATCCACTTTTTTCTTTGAATTTGCTGTTCCCGGTCTCAAAATAAAATGAAACCTATTATGAGGAACAAAACAGGCAGCTCTATTGTACAATGCAGTACAATGGCAACATATCTTGGCACAGATACACATGATTTACAATCACTGAGAAAATGAGTGCAGCATTGTTCAACCTAACACATTTTCTTGAAAGCAGCATTTTTGTATAATTTTCTCTGGTCTTTATCAACTTGACTATTTAAGCTAAAACTCTATATGGGAGAGTCCTTTGTTGTTTGAAACATGACTGAGGCAACAAAATGCCAACCAGTGAAATTGAGGTATGGACCCTTTAACATGAAATGCAGTAACAGTCCTTAGGAAACTTTGTTACCTTCACTTTCACTAGAGTATACAGATACAGAAGATCAGGGAGAGGGCCTGCCCCTCTGTTATCCCAGAGCAGTCTCTGGGGGTAAGAAAAGCATGAGGTTGCTGGGAGAGTGCTCTGGTCAATCATCAACCTTTTCTTACTTCCAGCTCAAGGAATTTCCGAGTTGGTGGTTATGTTCTAGCTCTGAGCCCTGATGGAGCAAGAAACTACAGTCTCCACCTCGAGCACCACTTGTGGAATGCTCTCCCAAAAGCTACTACAAAGTTCTCCTCACCCTTTCTTGCTGGTTAACATCCCAACAGCCTCACAGCAGCCTCCCAGGCCGCCGTTACGTGCGAGGCGTTCACAGAATGCGGTTGGGCCCACGGGGCCGTGGACAGGCTGACCTCGCACTGGCGTGGGGAATAAAGGACAGCTTGTCCACAGGCTGCTCAGGAGCTGCACTGCTTCAGAGGCTGCTGCCAGCACTTTCAAAGAGTCTGTTGTTTGCTGACTCCTCCCTCAACACCAACCCTTTCCAGTATTTTAATGAGTTGAAGACATGACAAAACTGGTGATGAGGGCACCTAGTTCTCTCTCTCTCACGGATTTCCCTATTTACACAGAATCCTCGTTATATAAAATGTGCATACACGATGTTGGTCGCTTCTGCCCTGCGTGTTCACTCTCCACTGGTCCAGTCTTTAAAGTGCCAGATACTCAGCCTTTCCTCTCATTCTACTGCACAATAATCCTTTGAAAACATATCAGACGATCAGACGTTAAAAAACCTCTAAGTTACAGCTGTAAAATCACCGAGACTCTAATATACTTAGAAGGCTTTGAAGGCAGTAACATACTTTCATGAGTTAATACTCAAATCTGAGACTGATCACAACTGATGAAAATGCCTCTGACCGTGGAGGTGCTAACACATTCTTCTGATATTTAGCCTGCCCACAGCATGCCTTATGCAGGGACACCCAGTTTTGTTAGTAAGCACATCACCTCAATACCTTAGAGCTGCTGTATCCACCTGTTTACAGAACACTAAGAAAAACAAATGCCAGCAGTGTTTCTGGCTGCCTACAAGTGCAGACGATCAATGACAGATCTATTAGTAGCAGCAAAAACAGTAGACAAAGGGAGCTTCTGTGATTCAGCAGATATGAATACTGAAAGAAAATGGAAAAATAGCTAAAGTGGAGTATCCCAGCAATTAGGAAAGGCAACAAAGTAATTTCTATAAGGAAGGCCCTACTGCAGCAATATGTGGATCTTATTTGCCCACATCCAAGTTTCTATCAGCTCTGAATCGCAGCTGATGATTAGTCAGGACTCTCAGAGCTAAAAGCAGCAGCAGCCATTCCACAGGGTACCAATCTACTCCTTTCTTCTGTATTAGTTAAAATTGTGAAAACTTAGAGTGGAAAAAACAAAGACGAGTAAAACAGGCAGTAACTAACCCCACGTTATCGTCATGGAGAAACAAACACTACTTGCACATGCATAATCAATAAAAAGCATGCTCTCAGCTTGCAAGGACACACTTCAGTACCCATCTATGAAATCCAGCTTTACCAGACACATCTGGAACAGCAGTTTCTCCAGTATCCTAAAGCAGGTGCTGGCAGCTCGTTTGTTCTGATCTTTACATCTCAAACTACTGCAACAGCTAAGGCCTTCATGCATTCTAGCGACAGCAGCCATTAGCCCAAAATTTGATTTCATTACATATGAAGGTCTAACCCATTTTCTAGGCTCCCATTAGATGATACTGGCTTAGTCTCAAAGCTAGCATTTCTCTTGTCAGTGAAAAGCAGAAAGATACATGTCAAATGTACACATGAACACGCTGAGAATATCAGTTTAAAAATTTCTCTCTCAGCAACCCTTTGCATCCTACATGATACAGAAACATTAACTTATCTTCTGCACCTCTTATTTGATCCATTTCAAACAGTAATCCTTCCTACTTAAAAACCAGCCAACCAACCTAAAAAAAAACAGCACAGAAACTGCTCTGCTATACAAGGGATTATGCTTCAAAATGAAGCCTGCAGGTTTCTAAAAGTCATGCTGCACAATTTGCAACTAACTGCTGGGTAACTAGACAGCAAGAGCTACTAGCACTTGCTTAGCAGTTTCCAAAACATCATCAAGCCAGGCAAATGGAAAGTGCCACAGGTATTATAAAAGATGCCTTGTTATAAACAATTCCAGGTCCAGAAAAATTAAATCATGGCTTCACAAAAAATCATTAAGTAAGTCAGTTCTTCCTAAGAGAAAATAAGCGCACCAATTAAGCAAAAACCCCGTTGCAGGGAAGTACTGCCAGCAGCACAAGTTATTTTAGCTGACATTACTTCAAAAAGAGCCCACCATTCACCATCTGTTCTGGCACAAAGTTTGAATGCTAAGAAAGTTTCCAGCACCACTGATGAAAAGAAAGCAATCAAAATGCTGAAGTTTGTTTTGCTGATAACAAGAACAGGCATCTAGGACAACTCATACTTCAGCAAGAACAGATGAAAACCAGGAGTTCTGCACGTTTCATAAAATGAATTACAGAGAATTACACTAAGACATACAGTGCCAAGTGGGAGACACGCGGGGAAGATAACAGGGAACAAACAAAATACATCTTACAAATTTTACATCAGAAGTGGGTGGGCACCTCCAGCCAGTGGGACAACAGTTTGCACTCCAGGCAGTAATCACGTACCTACAAAGTTTTCCCAGTTGCTAACAAGATCGACATTTTTGGAAACTAATGCTACATCAACCTTTAAAGGGAAGCCATGCCAGCAAAACAAACTGCTTAGTTCAGACAAAAATGTAAAGGACACCGAGTGACAAGGAAGCCAAAAGAATCACTGCACACAGAGAAAACAAAAGCAAGGGTAAATGGTATTACCAGTAATGGTAACACCCAAACAAACCACGGCATGAGGTTTAATAACCTCTTCCGATACGCAGCTCATAACCAAAGCGGAAACCAGAGCAAAAATAATAAGAAAGAGACAAACAATGAAGATAAAGTAAAATACTTCATCTGAAAGAATAAATATTAATTTGAGATAGAAGCAGTAAGAAATTCTTAATGTCTTTCTAAAAGCTATTGATGAAATGTTACTTAGATGACTGTGAAGTTTTACTTCTCTATGTTCAAAAAAAAAGCTGAATTTAACTGGAACAGCTCAAGAAAGCTCACATGGGAGTGGAAAGCTTATTCCACAACATGACTTGTTTAGCCAAGCAAAATAAGGACTTTCAAGAGAATGACTGCTCTCTGAGTACATCAATGGAAACAAACACCACAGAAAGAAACACAAAAGCTACCTAAAAGGACAACAATGATATAAAACTGAGCACTTCAAAAGCTCAGCATTCATCTGGAAATCAGAGAGGCCTGAAGTCTGAATCTAACAAGAGAGCTGCCTAGCCCTTCAAGGCCATTGAGATGATGTCTGATGAATTCACAAAAGGCACAAACACCCCTCACTGCGAGGGCAGCAGACAAGACATCACATCGGTAGGATGCAATTCCAATGCTGCACTCCAGTTTCCTACTATTCAGCCAGACTATGAGCGCTTTTCCATTAAATTTTGGGGGAAGAGTTTACTTTCCCATTTCCTCCTAGATGTATTTAGCATTAAAAAGAGGAACAAACCACAAAAAGTAAAAATCCCAAAGTGAAATTTGCTAACTTGTTGGAAATTAACTTTTCGATACAAAACAACAATCTGAAGATTATGGGGTAGGCCTATGTGGCTCCATCACTGTGACAGTTTAGACAAAAAACAGACGAATATTTGTGTCATGAAACACAGATTTATGATCCCCCATCTGAAAAACCAAGTCAGTATGTCACCACAATATATGAAAGAGGTAAGCATCTAAAGCACCTTTTAACAGTCTGTAAAATACAGCTCCAAAAATCCCTTACAATTTCTCATTCTTGGAAAAATGCTAAATGACGGGCTATAATATTCCCCACGACACCAGATGATAGTCATTGTGTAGTCATGCAATGGCAAACAGTTCTACCAAGAAGTTCTCCTTCATGTTGCAAAAATTCTTTCATTAGTAGTTTTTTAATATCAGTTTTATCTTCCTCCTTAATGGATGAAACCAACACAGACAGCTTAATAATTCTACCCCAAATTGAATATTTGATGCATGTTTCCTAGAACAAACGGTTTTAATTATTTTTTATTGACCTTGAAAAAGCATCATTTTTAGAGTTATGGTGCATTCCTCTGCTGTAAAAATTTTTACACTGACAAGCTTGAAACATCTCCACTTTCCTACTTTGCTATGATCTGGCTTCCCCCCCACCCCTTCACAGAGCAAAGAAAACACAGACTATGTTCTAATTCACAATGATACGACTTGAAACACATTATCCATACAAATCTGGATCTGGTATAACACTGCTTTAGCCCTTATAAAGCAGCCTAAATTCGTGCAATGGGCAAGAACAAATCTTCAGACATAATAGGCTATTTTCTTCCCTCAATCTCTGAATTCATCCACAAGCAATACTGTTTAGAAGCAAACAGACTCACTCCTTAAAACGTTGCCAATTATTCATTTACTAATTTCTTTAAAATCTTTTACAGTCTGAATGAGGTTGGACATGAAAAACTTTAGCAACAACTTTTACCAAACAAGAAAAAGCTCTAAATGGTTTTAATAAACTTGCATTCAAAATACCATTCTATGTTAGAATTAATTGTGCAAACTGGAAGTAGCACGTGGATTTAGAAGAGTATTTAGTGCTGTCAATTTATCAGATTTGTATAGGTATGCAGATGGCGAAAACTTTAATGAGGGCTCTGCATTAGTTTTGTAGCATCTGTTCTACTTACCAGTAGATCAGAACAGCATTAGTTTGAGAGCATTCAACCCATTTCCTTAAAAGCAGAGAAATGTTGGCCAGAAAAACAAGAAATCTGTTCAAGGGTCTCTCTCATCCTTGTGTGTAACAATCCCCACCGATAGCATTGTCAAGTCATACAGAAGAAGGCAACTTTACTAGGCTAGAAAGTTTCAACAGTAACGCAGGTCAGATTCTTCTGACGCTTAATTTTTATCAAGCACAGAGTAGGAAACACTTTGATATCCCAAAATCCGGTTTTATTACTAACATTTTGGGACTATAGTTTTAACACTCATGAAAGATGTCCTTAACAGGCACGAGGCTAACAGACATTTTACAGTTAAGCACAAGAAGGCTGCACCTCCACAAGACCAACTTGCCAGCAAAGCCTTCCTACTGAATCTTTTAACTGCAGACAAACACCTCAAACAAAAATCTTTACAATGTGTGAACCAAATCAAAATGTTTTTATCTTTCCACAGAAAAAAAACATTCATCAATTCTATTAGTCAAATGAAGTGATCTTCCAGAGCCTAGGTAAGGGTGACAAGACATACATGACTTCTGTAACGCATGCTTTAGAAGAGACCGTTAGCTTACCGTTACAGACTTCAGAGTCATTCCGTGATAGGTGCCCATGGTATCAATTTTAAAGCCTTCCGTTTCTGCAAAGTAAAGTAAAGAGTCTCTTGTAAACCACTGTGAGCACAGGGACATCATTTTTAAGTGGACAACATTGGAAATATCTTTGAAATTATTTTTGTAAACAACACATCTTGCTGTTGGTACTGGGTTACATTCTGTTTACACTACAAAGCCTGGTAAGCATTTCGGAGATCTGTTTTCTTTAGGCAGAGGCCCACTTGGTATTTCTGCCTTCTGTAACCAGAGTGAGCTTTTTCTGCTGCATGAAATCATTCAGAGAAAGGACGTAAATGTGAATCTTTGCAAGCATGGGATACAATACGCATGCAGTCTCAGAAATTCTCTTAACTACTAAACAGAGAAGCAACTCATTCCTAGAATGCATTATAACGCAACATACACGACTGGTAGCTGTATGAATGCAAAAATATACCCAATCTGAAACAGGTTTACCAACTACAAAAACCAGTGTCACTTACTATGATAAATCCACTTGTGCAGGGCAGAAAGGCAACAATGTTCTTGTCATAGGATACACACAAAGTCACACTACCAGACTGAAGTGATAAAAAGTTGTTTGTAGGTTGTTGTTTTTTTTTTTTTTTTGAAACAGTTTTAGTAAGGCTGAATTTATGCTAAGTGTCAGAAGTCCGCAAATACTCAGTGACTAAACCTGATCCTGCTAGCCTTTTGGGGTTTGAGAAGTCCTTCTCTGCCCTCCTATTCTCAGCACTCAGATCTAAGTCAGCTCCTGAATGCTGCCACCAGAACTTGCAGTAAAACCTTTTCCCATTTGTACATTCCCTAGTCCTATACCCCTGCTGTCAACTGACCCTAGCCACAAACAGCTCAGTTAGTTCATGCTTAAAAAGGCATGAGAACTACCAGCCAGAGACAGACAGAATAAACCATCAGCACGATGACTGCCAGCGTTTGTATACGCCTAAGCAACTTCTGTGCTATTTCAAGTGGACTTGAGTAAAGGTACTTGATACTGTGCAGAAACCTTTATTGGGAATTGGAATGATACCATTTATTACCTAACCTTCACGAAATGCATCGGCATAAAACTTACAAACCAAAATAATGCAGAACTGAGGTTAATGCTTTTACTTGAGCCTACAAAAAGTCCAAGAAAAATACTAGATTTTCAACACTTTAAGAGCTCCTTTTGTTTACCATGAGTAAATTAACTTAAATTGAAACCCAGACAACCCTGATGACAATGCAGATGCCCTGGGAAGCATCTATGGTTGCTCATCCGTTCTTCCTTTAGATGAGGAAGATCATCATACAGTTGCAGGAAATGAGGCAGAGAAGTTCTCCCGATTTTATGCTCCCCATTGCCTAGAAAAAGATACCCAAGAGATCAAAACTGATCCCACCTCTCTCACCACAGAGGTAAGTATCTACGTTCTAACACTCTCTTGGGCAAGTTTTGCCTCTTTTTTTTCCCCCCCATCTCAGTTACGCTATCAGGCCTACCACCAACTACCAAGCAGGGCAGCCTAGCGTTATGCACCACGCCTCGTGCTACTTGCGCTGCCTGCCATGTCACAGGCCATTCCTCCACCTCAGTACGCAAATTCACCTCAGCTCCAGCCTGTCTTTATCTCAGCTTCTCTAAGTCCTCCTGGTGCTGGACTTAATATTCCTGAACTATGCAGAGTTGTTTTTGAGAAAGCAAAATGCAAGTACAGACTTGAGTACTGTCATCTTTGCTATTAAAAAAGTAAACTGATGACAGCTCATTGCCTTTCCCTCTAAGTCCAAAATGTAATCGCACACTGAAACTCAGCTCAGGGCTAAAGACAATGCAGTTGCATCTGAGCAGCATTTCTGCAGGTAACAGTTTTCGCAGTGACTATATTGGTCACTGTTTCTGGGCAAGGAGCATGTTAATATTTCAGGTGATGCCTGAGGCCTGGCAGAATGCTTGGTAGAGCTCCCTTCCCGAAGTTGAAGAAATGTTGTTGCTGACCTGGAGCGACACAAATCAGAGATGTATGATCTAGGATGACAGTTGCTTGGGGATTGCAGATGACTACTAACAGAGGAACTTTTCCCCTTTCCAGACTGGACTATTCTGGGTCCTGCTCACCTGTGAGATAGAGGGTTCCCACCTATTTCAACCAGACACCCCTCACCAAGGTCAGCAAGCAGTACCCCTGCAGTGCCTGGCCTACAACAGCTCCCTTCCTCTCAGCACAAACTCTGGCTCTGTAATTCTAGTTCTACACATTTGCTCTCCATTTCAGTTATTTCTTTCCACTATCTACTCTGTCCCCAATAAAACCTTGTGTTCCTCCTGAATTAATGGAAAAAAAAAAAGCTAACCCATGTCTCCGTCAGCATTGCAAAGGGAATAAAAGCCCACAGAGCCAGCAGCACAGTTAGTAAATCAAAGGGGAGAGAAGCACCTAGCAGGAAATAAGCCTCTGTTCAACCACTAATGGTTTCATGTTTTGCAAAAATCTACTTAATCCCTCATAAAATTTGCCCTGGTCCATGTAATGAGCCACAAGAGCCACTAAGCATGGCCATTGGTCTCACCAGCTTCCTGCTCCCCAGCCCTGCGCTGACCCTTCCTCCTCACAGGAGGAACAGACTGGAATCCAGCTTAGCTGCTGCCTCAAGCATTAAAGAGCAGGGTCCTAGCCTGCTGAACATTTCCAGCAGGTATACGGGGCTTCCAATACTATTTAACAGCTACTTAGGTAGTAAATAAAACATTTCTGATAATCAGCAAATAATGGCAGAGTGCCTTGATTATTTATTATTGATGTAGATCTAAGGGAAATGAAATGGCCAATGCAGAATGCAGGTGTCCACATAGACTCCTGCAAACAGCCACTGAGGTCTCCTGGAGACTCCCGGGCCTGCTACCTGCAGTCAGGGTGGGATGAGCAGAAGAAACCACCTCCTAAACAGCTCACCAGCTCCCAGATTTCCTGCCTCAAACTCTTAAGCAGCTGATCAATGAGAGTTAAACAGTGGCAGCTTTCAATAGCCACAGCAACCCTCCTTTAGCTGACAACAGCATGGACATTCTTCTCTCAGAAGAGCTTTTCCCTGATCCTCCCATTCACCTCATTTACCATGTGACATTTACCATGTGTGTCAGCCACTCGCAGAAATAAACACTGCTGACTGCAAGAGCCCCTCCACTTGTACATTCATGCCTTTTTAGAAGACCTTCACAGTTTCTACACGTGCAGCACCTTCAGCTCCACTCCCTGTGTACAGCCTATGCAGAGCAGAGAGCAAACGCTTCCAAGTCAGGAACTCCACAGTAATGGCTTCATTCCCACTTCAAAAATTACTGAGGTTGCTAGCCAGGCTGCTGCAGCTGTTTGTAAGAGACATTGAAGGGCCGGGACAAAAAGCAGGGCGGCATTTCTTTCCAAAGCATTCTGAGGGCAACGGCTGACCCTGACACAGCTGCTCAAAAGCAGTCCCGGGACAGGAGAGGACCCACAGGCCACGGTGAAGAGGAGCCAAACACCAAGCAACCGGGAGCACCAGGGAACATGCCACCAGCATACATCAGCATAAATGCTGCACCCTGCCCTCTGACAAAGGGCACAAATGCAATGCATTTCTTCTGTCCCTTCCTCACCAGTTCTAAACTGTGCTGCTGAGTCATGCAGCAGCACAGACGTGAAATACTACCACCTGGTTAAGAGTTAGTTTGCAACTCCAGATTCAAAATAATAGCTTCATCAATGATGATAGAGTAAAGAGTTAAAATGATAAGCTACCTACTGAGAAGTGGGTAAGTTTTTAAGAAGATAAAAGAAGAAAGAAAAGCATCAAGACAGCAAAACTTCAGAACTTTATTCTTAAACTTTAAATCACATGTAGAACATCTGCTTAAAAAGCTACCTAAGAGGCTTCAATAACTAGTTCTTTTTCGGTAAAATTACAAAACAGGCTATCACACAAACTTCATTTAGGCAAAAAACAGTCTACATTAAATACTTCAAGGAGTAAAGAATGCAAGCAAAACTCAGCATTAATGTATTGCAGCAAATATATTAAAACTTCTTATGTTTGCCAAATGTAATCTGTTTTACAAACATAAGCATTGTTCAAAGAACCTTGATCAAGAGATGTGTTTAGTCCCTAGAGATCTAGGTTTCAGACAACAGCAACTACTGCATAATCAGTTCTAGGGCTTCAAAACAAACTATTACCAGCTAACACTAGGACTACCTTTTCTTCTCCAGTCAATGCGTGCACTATGATCACAATTTCACAGTTCCAAGTCCCAGAAATTATCCAAAGAATCATATACCCCTCCGGTGTGGTTCATCATTAGTTACTTTCCAGCATCACCAGGCATCAGCCTGTGTGCCCCTCTCATTTAAGGGAGACCATGAGACCTGGTAATGAGAATATGCACACTAATGCATCAACTTATTGGACTGATGATATTCTCTGTCATCAAGTGGACAGATGTTCCATTTCCTCATGTGTACCAATGCTCAGAGTGCCCTCCATTCACTTAAAGCCCGCTGCTCTATGCCAGTCTAGGTCACAGGACATTGTGATTCTGTGCCTGCTGCAGCTCTAGCCATCCAGGGCAGATGCAAACTCAAAATCTGATACATTATCGAAGAATAATAGTTTTTAAAAGACTTCCATTAACCTGTTTCTGGAAGGATGTTCAGGCAAACACAGTCGGACAGAACATGGCTCTGAAAAGCAGTCTGAAGGAACATGGCTCTAAAAAACTGGAAAGCTCAAACTAAAAGACTTCGGTTGAGTTGCAGATAAGTGAGATCAAATAATCACTTTTTTTTTTTTTTCCAGCTGTATGCTTTTCAAAACAGACAGCAACAGCTCTGCAGACTGCCTGGAAATGATTCACTATCCCACTCCATGGCAATTAAATCACTGATACCAAATTTCACTCTGCATAACAGTTTATTGAACACTGTTTCAGTACAATACCCTAACAAGTAAAACTAACAGTTGCAAGCCTAAATTTCCAAGTTACCCTAAGTAAAACTTTAAAAGCACCCTGCAAAGTTTACATAAAACTGTTTAATAGTAATCTTACAAGTAATTAATAACAAGTTACTAAATGTGTCATAGCATTAATAAAAAAAAGAAAATCACAATATAGATCTGTTTTCCACCTCTGAACAGATGTTATCAAACTACCTGGTCACACAAAGCCAGGAGAGCACAAGCACAATCTTTTTTTCCCCCACAAATGTGAATCTCTTGCATATTCTCTGCCAGAAAGTAACAGAATCTACAGCCTTAAATTTGAATACAGTAAGTCTAACAAGGCATTCAAGCTTCAGAACTCCAGAGCCCTATGCCCATGAATGAAATGCTAAAGCTGTGCATTAATAAATGACATTAATAAAACATTAAAAAGTTAAAGTGAGTAATAGTGAAGGAAAGGAATAAAGCTACAAAGCAACAAGCAGAGAAAGTTCAGCACAGAAAGGAGCTTTGTTTTGCTGGAAAGAAGACAGATCACTGCCAGCATGAAAGAAAGGAAACCAACAGAAAGGAAACAGCAGTCAAGCAAAGTAATTGCAGCGCGGTCACCTCCTCACCTCAGAACCATTTGAACAGAGCAATGGGCACACTGCCACGTAAGATGTTCTTCCCTTGTGGAAGCATCTAGGGTGTACACCCAGCCCTACTGTCAGAGACATCCTCATGCATTTACTATAGCATATATCACGACATCTTCAGAAACCTGAAGGAAGGGTTTCTCTCTCCTCCCTAGCCATAGCTGCTGTACTAAGGCACTCATTTCAGGGGAAGCTACTGACTGGGGGCTACACGAACCGCTCAGCTGGCTGCAGGTGCAACTTCTCTCCAGGAATGCTACCTTACAGTTATCAGCC
>VXAV01003901.1:0-13379 GCA_013399715.1 Alectura lathami
CCACTACCTCTCTGGGCAATCCATGCCAGTGCATCATGCTTTTATATCACGTTTGGTAACTAACTGTGAATTTTACAATAAAATGTGCAATTCCACCTTTTTTACCTTTAGAATTCAGCTTAAAATTCATTTGTACAAATACACCTTGAGGGTATGAATATTAAAGCACGGCAACACAGATGCCCCCTACATTTGCTTTTGAATTCAAACACTCTTGGAAGTTTCTGCCACTGCTGTTTGTGCAATCCAGCTGCTTTTCTTTTCTGTGCACACGTAGCGACAAGGCCAGTGGACGCGCAGTGTGGAGGCTGGAGGTTGTTCCTGCAGGACCGTGGCCGAGAGCAGACACGCCACACCCTGCAGACAATGAAACGAGCGGCTCCCCTCAGCACTGCAGCACCACATGGCCTGGCTCCCAGGAAGGTGACAACCCGTGGGAGGCCCTGGTGGCACCCCTGCCCCTGCCCTCTCCTGGCGCTGGCTGGCTGCCTCTCGCTGCTCACGCATGTACCGACACACTTCCTCGCTTTGCCTCCCTTTGTTGTGCTCTGCCCTGCTCACAAGGCGAACTCCTCAGGCACAGACCTGTCCTATTTGCCTACAAAGCCTTATGCATACTGAGGTGCTTTAGCTGTAGAATAAATAAACAGTAACTGCACCTCTGCTGTGCTGCAGAGACATTTTTGCATGTCTCTAACTGTTCTCATGGGCTTAGCTCCAAACCTCCTTAAACGGATCATGACCGTTTTCAAGAGGGGGCCACCAGGACGAGGGCAGACTTTTGGTTTCTCTACCAGCAGTACAAAGCCCCACGCGGTTCTCGAGGTCCCTCAATTCGCTATGCACCCTGGAGTGGGTTTTCTCATCCCAAATGCCAGTTTGACAGAGGTGAGCTTCCAGTAAGCTACTCGGTGACAACCAGGTCTTCCCCCAAATGTTTTGGTACATTTAATTTCAAACTAGGCAAAATGCTGAGGTAAATGGTTTCCTCACAGTGTGAGCACTGCCTGTGCCAGGAATTTCACCTGCTTCTCCCTGACCCCTTAACCTATCTCCAGCCAGTGTGCCACCCCCTACTGTTCTGATTTTTTCACGCTCAAAGAGCACTTTCGAACTTGAGAACATCCCCTTTTTTCTTTCTCCTTTTCTATTTAAACCGTAAGCATTCTGGAAAAGATCACGTCTTTGTTTTCTACAAACTATGGTGTACATCTTTGGCTGATTAGGAAAATAACAACAAAGATCACTGAGATATTTGCAAAGTCAAGAGTTAAGAGCTGTCATCTTGTGATGACCTTGCCTTTGATTATCTGTTGCCTCTCACTTAGGAACCTCTCATTATTTCTTACTCATGGATGAACTGGTTACGAGGGACTCTTCACCCCGTGACCTATTGCACAACCACCTTATTTATGTTACTTCCAGCCTTTGCTGCTCTGTAAGTTTTGCTGCTTGTAACTATGCAACCATTTGACTCTTATTTGTCTGTCCAGGTTTACAAATGACCCCATCACAACAGCTTCTGAGCATCTCCCAAGCATTTAAAACCAGAAAACTGTCCAAGTCTCCCTCTATTTTTTCTTCCTTGCCTGCTGAAAGATTGAGCTTGCCTAGTTTTCCTTTCTTGCTTTTGCCTCTGGCACTTGTTCTTACTTTATCCTCTATTTCAGGCTAAGGGTCTCCAAGACACCTTGACACATGTCCCAAAAGAGGCACATTTCCATTTCTTGATCTCTCCTGACAGAAACCATCCCTTCCCACACTCAGCAACTTCATTTATATTAAGAAAAGAAATACCACAGCCAGTCAGCATCACCTTTCTACACTCAAGAATTTGTAGGAGGCACTGGAAAGCCATAAAGGCCAAGAATGTAGGAACATCTGTAAGTGATACGTATTTCAAGCTGTGGAGGTAAAACATCACAGTGGTTCTGACCCAGGCAACGTGCACTTCACGCTAATCCTAACATCTACCACACTTCCACTTCAACAATGATATTTAGAGAGGACTCAGGACCTGTCAGAATCTGCTCTTCATATGTATCTACTTTAGCCTCACATATTCCCAAACAGGAAAAAAGTGTTTTGGTAGGAGATCCTATGCTTATGCTGTATACAAACCTTCCTTGATGTATTTGCAAACAGAGGTAAATGTAACCTGCCTCTTTAAGGAGCTGGGGACGTGGAGCAAACCAGCTCTGTGAGATTATCACACCCAGCAGGGAAGGAGTCAGAGGAATTACAGAAAGGACTTTGTAGTGGCAGCAAATGAAACAGGTGAGCTTCTGAGGTTTGTCTTGCTGTAGCAAACAGGCCCCTCCAGCTTGTCCCCCTCTAGCCAGGTGCTCAAAGGAGGATGAACTGCTGTCTGAATGGGTTTGGGATGCTGAGACAGAATAGTCCTTGGGGAAAGTAAACCAGCAGCTTGTGCACCATGAAGCACGTTGACAGGCAAATGGACTGAATCGCTAAGAGAAAACTGGAGCAGCTACATAAAAGATAATGGCAAAACCAATAGCTAGATATATCTCAATGGATTCTTCTGCTGTGAGGAGAAACGATAGAGATGCTGTTTGTCTACTGCTGAAAAAAAAAAAAAAAAAAAAACCAGCAGCAGACCAGGCACTCCTCCTGCAGAGTCAACAAAAGCACCAGGAACTGCAGCTTGCGCCTCAGCAGGAGAGACTCCTGCAGCATTTGCTGACACATGGGCTGGAGAGTGTTGCTGGACTGGTAGAAGGTAGCTTGGGCAGGCTTAACCCTATGTTGATGGACCTGAAAAATCATCCTCAAATGTCTGTCTGCATCTCTGGTTGGCAGTGCTGCTGGTGTGGAGGATGAGAATTGGGCAGCTGCAGAGCACAACCCCACTGAGAGAGGCTGTGTCTGCAGCATAAAGCGCTATTTGGCTCCTGCTCTGGCCATGCTGAGACCGACTCCAGAGGCACAGGCATTGCAGCTGGGCTCAACTGCATTCAGGGGGAACGTGCTCATTTGTAGCTACCAAACAGCCAGGGAACATCACCACCTCTGTGTTCAGAGACGAGATGGAGGGTCACCCGCAGGGGCTGCTGCTGGAGCTGGAACTGATTGCCATTCTGCACACTCCTCTGCAAGCAGTGATGGAGGAAACAGAGGCGGAGGGAATGAATTCGTGTGACAGACAGGAGCATTCTGCTACAAAAAGCAAGGAAGACTTGTAGCTTGCCAAAAAACTGTAGAAGAATATTTTAGTCCTGCCTCAGGTTACAGAAGGTCCTCCTGAGAGCAGGGAAATTCTAGCAATATGCAGCTGGCACGCAAACTTGTGCACATGAAGGAATTGTTCACTGGAGCATATCCCTGTCATGTGCCATTTGAGCCACGGGTGGAGGTCTCTGTTCGACACAGCAGCTTTCTGGATCAGGCAACCAGAGGAAGTCCTGAGTGGAGACATAGGGGTAAAAGCTCGAATTGAGACCAACTGGTCTCAAATTGTACGGGAACTCTACTATTGCTCAAATGAAAAATTTAGAAAAGTCTGGTGCCAGGCTTCCTTAGGGAACAACAGTCAAAATGGCTTAAGAAGCTTAGTAGAAATAACTACCTAGGCCCAGCCATTCTTAAGCATAAAGGAAAGGTGGTGGATCAGTCTGCAGACGTGACAGTCCTGAAACACAACATCACTGAGGAGTCTGTGTGGTCACGAGATAGCTGCCATCAAACTGGACAAGACCCTAACGGTAATTGTGTGTGCACAGCTGGGGACTGATCCCTTCAGTGCATGTAGCAAATAGCGTGGTGACCCTCAGTGCTAGGAAGGAAACAGGTGACTCTGCAAAGAGCTCATCTGAGGAGGAAACTGTGGAGCAGGTGACACACTGCAGTTCCCACAGAGCCGGACCAAGATGAGCACAAAGGGGCTGCTTTGATCAGAGAAACAGCCCTGCTCCAGGCTGGTCATTTGGTTCTACGGTTTGAAGAACTCTTACTGGCTTTAGACACCCGTCATCTGTTCCAGGCTGGAGGAAAGGCTTGATAGCTGTACAAAGGTGTTTACAGGCTGTGTGCTGAAAGATTTTTTTCCCCCTTAAAATATTAGAAAATAAGTACTTCATTTCATGTTACTCCATATTTGCAACAGCAGGAAGGAAATGTGTTTTTTTAAAGCAACTTTAATCTGATGTTTTGCTTTCAACAAAGGTGCTGCATATTATCTACTGTTATTGCTAACCAGTTCTACAAAGTTATGTTGTAATTAATTTCCATAGCAACATGGTCATGGCATATATCCTGGGTTAGAAATCAGAGGGAGACGGAAGGGGAGATGCAGGGAGTAAAGCCTACGAGCAAAAACTGTCCTGATTATTACCTGAATCTTGAATGTTCTTATTAGTCCAATTTGCTTAAACAATGTTTATTTGTAGATTGTCTTGAGGATCCAGCCAGGCTGCACCTGCCTCCCCAGGCATGCTTAGACACAGCCTGGGATTGCACATCTTCAAGGGAGAGCAGGGTGGGGTTCCTTCAAATGACACAGCCCTCTGCTAGGAGGAAGTTTCAAGCTGGAACTTGCAAAATATGCACAACACACCACTGTAAAAATCAAACCACCAGAACAAGGAAGCTCTAGGCAGAGAACTGCAACTAATCATGCAAAAAGCAAAAAGGAGCTGCTCTTTGTCTGAAGCATGCGCAGCACAGTTCTCAAGAAATGCCGTCGTCTCTTCTTGCATGAGGAAATACAGGTACACAAAAGCATGAGAATTTCTGCATCGTTTCCTGATACTCAACTGTCACACAAACCACTAGACAGCCTATCAAGGATGCTGACTAATGAATCTATCCTGGGTTGCAGGTCCTTGTTAGCATGATGTGACTAGATGCCCGCGGATCACCGACTGATACCATCCTGACGGTTCCACCTCCTACTGCCTCCCCTCCAGCACAAGTGATGCAATGAGCACAGCTGAATGAGCACAGTTGGATGAGATGGAGAGGAGCTGACTGCAAGGGGGGAGGAGGGGAGAACAACCATTCAAAACCACAGCAAATGTTTGCCAAAATTGAGCTTGATACTTACCAAGGTACAACTCTCGAAAGGCTGCTTCCTTTTGATAAGATACAAGGAATAATCTTTCACTGAAGGAGGTGGGATAAAATAGATGCACCAACTGGCCTTCCTTATCAATGCAGTCCGAGTTCTTCATGGAGGAATTATCTTTGCATGTAACAGAGTCAAGCACATCAACAACACTGAGCAAGTAATAAAAAATACTCGAAAATTTACTCCTGCAGGAAGGCAAGAGCCCTTTGAATTGTTTTAATCCTAGTTATTTTACACCTTTTTTTTTTTTTTTCCTTTTACAGGAATAAGTTACAGACACTGGGGAAGAGAGTTCTAAGAGAAAATGTCTAGCACATCAAGCTCGATCAAGTAAGCTGCACCACCTCACTCAGAGGCCTGTACTTTTCAGTGGCAGACCAGATATTCAGGCTTCTCACTCCCTCCCTAGTCCTGCCCCCAGCTCTGACACAAACCTACAAAAGCACATTGTCCTTACCCCAACTGCGTGCCAGCCTGGACACGTTCAAATGAAAACCCGGGCTACGCTATGATCTTTGCTCTTGCTACCAAGATGCGTGCAGCAAAGAGTGAGATTGCCTCAGATAGCTCTGCAATACAGCAATCCAAAGCAACCCCCTCCTGTCTTTGATTTGAATGCGCTGTGCTTTCCATCACCGCCAAAGGGGAGCTCCTACCTCTGACACACAGGTATGCACTCTCCTTCACCCCAGCCCTCGCTGTGTTGCATCAGCAAGAACAGCAACAGCCTGCAGCCTTGGAGATACCTGAGCGAAGGACACGGGCTGCAGGCATGTGGCCTGGCGCTGGAAGCTGTTGTTCCCAAACACCTGTGTGGCGCAAGTGCTTTCGAGTTCAGCTGTACACGGTGCTGATCACAACTCGTTGTTGTCCCAGAGGAAGAGAGACCAGTAGTCGGGGCACGGTCTCCCTCACTGACAGGCATCTGCCATGTGACTTGGCCGAGCACTGCAGCCTGCCCATCTGGAACACGGATAACCTCACCCACTGACTTTGCCCTTTCCTCGGTGCAGCCCTCAATTATGGTTAGCAAAGTCCTGTCCGGCTTTGCACACAAAGCCCTTACTCACAGAAGGACAAAACCCTGTTATGGCTTCAAACCAGACTCGGGGCCGCCCCCCGAAGCGAAGCCCCCACCCGCAGCCGGTCACGGGCGGCCCAGAGGCAGAGACAGGCTGCTCAATCGGTGCTCGCCGAGGAGCGAGCGGAGGCTTGCAGCAGCATGGCTGCTTTCTCTGCACATTCCTCTGGTGACGCTGCTCATTACCCAGCATGCAGATAACCCTGAGTCAAGGCTTTGGTATGAGCGGCGCTGCCAGGAGCTGCGTGCTCGGAATGGAGGTTACAGCCTGAGCCGAGGTGAAGCGCCCGCAGCCAGCTGCACCCTGCCTGCCTCCCCCGGCTCCCGCCGGCCGCCCCTTCGCCCATCTGCAGACAAGGAGCTTTCCAGTCCCTCCCCGCCACCCCACCGCTCGCCAAGGATCATGCCCATTGAGAAGCTCTCGGCCTAATAGTAATCCCGACGAATTTAGCTGCTGCTAATAAATCCCACCCCTCTGCCCCTCCCAACCTGCCTCCATGCAAATCCATTTGTAGGTTACTTGAACAATAGCAGGGCTGTGATCAGCCCTCCCCGCTGGCGGCCCGCAGGGAGGGAAGGGAGGAGGATGATGACAGCGGGGAATTCTGCTCGGCTCCTTGAAGCTGCACAGACATGTTTCGTGTCCCCGTTCCCAGCCCCAGCGTGGAGGCAGCCGGCCGGGCGGGGATCGCCGCTCACATGCTTCTCAGCCCCGCAGGGCCTGGTTCGGCCCGGCACGGCTCAGCCTGCGCTGCGGCCGCATTGCCAGCCCCAGCCCTTGCTCGCAGGGCAGCGAACAAAGCGGGGGGCCTCCGCGCTGGGAAAAAAAAAAAATTAGCCCTCCCCAGCACAGCAGGCTTAAGGCTGTGCTCGGTCCCGCGTGTGCTGAGGGAGCAGTGCCCGCCCCAGCGAGAGCTGCCAGCCCCATTGTGGTTCTCTGTGGGGAAAGCCCATGGTCTTCCCGTTGTTAATGGGTGTGGGAAGGGGTTGTTTTCCTGACAGAGCCTTGTTCTTCATGGCTGGCTGCAGCTCACGTCTTTGAGATTTCTCTGTGAAGGGTCTCAAAAGCAGCAGCGAGTGCATATGGCCATGCTGGGCTCCAGGGGGAAGGGCCCTGAGCGGATGCCAAATCAGCTGAAACCTAAGAAGCTTGACCTTCCTCACCTCCACCCCTGCTCCCACCTCCTCCAAATAGCCCTACAAGGGCGCATGGGAAGGCTGGGCGCCCAGCAGCAGGGGAATGCGATCTCGGCCGTCTGCAGGCGCAGCTGCGTGCAAGGGGCAGCCCTGCCAGCCCTGAACCACCAGCAAGGCCCAGCCAAGCACAGCAGCAGGGCTGAACCCACCCAGCCCCACGCAGCCCAGCCAGTCTGACCAGTCTGGGACCTCGCTGGCCTGGTGACAAGCATCCTCCCCCCATCCACTTGGCTGATGGCTCCCTCCTGCTTCACCCTCTGCAACTCCCCGGATGGCTGACGGAGAGCAGGTTTGCTTTCAGAAACTGGAAGCAGTGCGTAACCCCTCTCACGGCCGGGGAGCCTGTTCCTGGGAGCAGAGTGGGCCCCACACAGCCCCCAGCCCAGGTGGCCCCTGAGGAGCCAGCAACAACCTTCCCCAGCCCCTAATCTTTTTTTGTAAGGCACGCACCAGAGAAAAGACCCCGTCTGCAGCTCTTTCCCTGTCACCCCTCAGCAGAGGCATTGCCGTTCCCAGCCTGTATTGCAGGCTGTAGGGCAGGAACTGAAACAACAAAAGCTCAGTACACGCTTTTCAGACACTATGAAAATAAACCCAGCAGTTTCATGCAGTGTCTGCTTCTATGCGGGAGGGTGTAACCATGCCCTCTGCGTCTTCCAGGGGATGATTGTAAGGACAACTATGTAGGTACAGAGCTATGTTTTGGGTAGAAAATGCATGCTGTAATGGATTCTGGTGGCTGAACGCCAAGGGGGAAGCTGTTCTGCTTCAAGAATAGCCTTACAAGAGTCAGCATTACAGTGACAGTTCAGTACTCTGCTGCAGATCTACAGGATGTGTCACTTTGGCAGAGAAAGGGGCTGCTAATGCACAACACAAGCTATCCTGCTATGAATGGAGAATGGCTGCATACCACAAAAAAAAAAAAATGGCAAGAAATAGAGAAGAGGGAAGCTGCAAAGCAACTACTGCATAGTAAGCTGGGAACCTGAGAGCTAGGAGGAGACAAAGCCCTTTCCCTCGAGGGGAAGGAAAACTCACAAGACACAAAAAGAAGCACAGCCAGCCCTTTTTCCAATGACTGCTGCAGCCCTGCAAAGCTATGCTGGCAGCCAGCCTGTTTGAAGAGGCTGCAGTTTCAAAACAATGTTAGTCCTGACCAGTTTGGAGCTCCAGTGTTGAAGGAGGGGGGAGAGGAAGAGCATGCTTATATGCACAACACTGCTGAGCAAATAGAAAAGATAACAAGCTTTGTACTAGAGGACGCTCCTGATGGAGCTGTGTAGTATTTCCCCCAAAAGGACATAACATCTCTTTGCTGCACAAACACTTCCATCTCCAACTCGCACAGAGCTGCCAATGCTTAAAAAACAAACATCCAGTGACACACGTGTTCTAGCCCATTTCTTAGAAAATAAGGCTACGAGGCTATTAAAAGAAATGTCAAGAATAATCTCACTGGAAAAAAAAAAAAAAAACACCACCTTGGAAAATAAACCATTTAAATACTTCCCATTACAAGAAGGAATGAGAGCACAGCAAATGACCACCTGGACAAATAAATTCACGTACACAATTTATTCAAGCAAACGTTGGGCTTTACCTTAAATAACTGGCACAGATGGAGGACGGGAGCACTGCCGTGACATACAGAAAGCAGCTGAAACTGCCCGTGAGCCCCATGTGGCAGCTCCCCTTTCCCCTCCTGGAAAAATGGTTACAGCTTGTTTGTCAGCCATGGACATTTTCGGAAAGTGAAAAACCGACGGAGCGGGCTCAGAGAAATGCTGGCTAATATGCCCAGACTGGCTGCTTAATGAGCCAGAGTGAAAGAAAAGGTCACATGGTTCCAAAAAACCTCCATACACCAAATGCCCTGTAGCTACGGTTAACTTTAATTAACTGCAGTATTACAATTCACTTCAAGCTTGTTTTCCACCTCTGTCCGCTGCCCCTTACCTTTCCTTTGCCTGCTAAAATCAAACTGATGGGTCTCATAAGTGGACTTACATTTCAAAAAGTCTGACTGATGAAAGCTTTTCAAGCATGCTCTTCAGTTAGAGAAATCCACCACACTGAGCTCTTCACAACTCTAACTATTGATGACTGATTTCAAGTCTACAAGAGCGGCCCTGTTTACATAAATCAGGGCATTCACGCTTGTGTGACATAATTAAATGTTGAGTAGCCAGTAGTTTTTCTCCTTTACTGGCAGTTGCAATTCACACATGAATATTACTTCTCTCTTTCTTAAGTTTAAACTTGAATTTCTTCCATGCGTATGATTCTTTTCTCTGCCAGTCATTAACCCACAATTTTAATCCCCCTATCTCTTGACTTGGAAATAAACTGCAGGTTTAAAAATAATTTAAAATAGGATCAGTGCAAATCCACACTAAAAAATGTTTAGGTTGCATCCAATAATAAACTCAAAACATTCCTTCTCTGCATTATTTGCTTAGATTCACTACCTAAAAACTGTATGTTCTGAGATTTATAAGCACCAGTACATCAAATTACAGAAAAAAATAATGCGTTTATACAGAGTTACTGTCTGAAATCACAAATACTGTGATACCAAAGAATGAATCTCAAAACATAACCCCCCATACACAAAATACCAGGAGGATGCATCTACACCAGACAGCAAAGATGTGTGCCCACTAAGCATGTACTGTCAGCGCTTCCACCATGGCAGCTGCCCTTCCCACCAGGAATACAAATGGAGGATGTCATACTAAGAGCAATCGGATCCCGAATACCACCTGGACTTCTGAAAAGTACCTCTACATATAATTGTGGTGGGGTTTTTCTTTTTCCCTTTTTCATTTGTAGGGGAAAGAATCCTTACTATTTAGTAGAGCTCAGAGCTCATCACCTCTGACTCTACTCCAGCTGGAATATCTCTGTGTTCTGCTGGTCAAACTGCACAGGGTTTCTGCAGTGCTGCTGCTTTTGTTCCAGGTTTTCTCTTTCCTCCATTTGCCCCACTGGAAAGGACAAAGTTCACATTAGGTTTGTTTGCATTTTCTAGCTGTGTGAGGCCTGTGTATTTACTTTGCCTGTCGATCACCTCACAGGTATTGTGCTGCTCCCGTCTGCATAAAACGCCAATGTCACACAAAATAATTACACGAAGAATCGCGTGTGATCCCTGCCAGAAGGAAAGCATTTCACTTCAGCACTTTAAGGGAAGCTTCCTCGCCTGAAAACACAACACAGAGCAGCTCGGTTCACCACCTCAGTCATCAAAAGCCATTGCCCAAACGGGGTAGCTGCCCCCCAGCCGCAACCCCAGCTGTGGAAGCCGTGCGCTCCCACCACCCGTTTGCGCTCTGCTCAGCTCCAGCCCTGCCCTACCAAGAGCATACGGCCGCTCGGCAGCAACGACCACTTTTAAAATCAACTGAAAGTAATAACCACGTGATGCTGCTTTTTTTTTTTCTAAAAGAAGGCTTCCTTTCAAATCTGAAGCCTTGTTAACTGCTCAGGCAATGGATGCATCCTGTATTGCAAACACTGCTTGCAGCTGGAGAGCTGGGGGTGGGGGGGAGAAGGGAGGAGGAAATGAGATGCAGGAACAGTAAATAGAAAATGCTTAGTCAGCAACTGTTACTGCAACATTAAAGGTGAAATGTAAATAGGCACAGTGCCAAGACTGAGATAAATTGGATAACACCATCAACATCATCATCTCACTGCATGTGTCAAAGTGTGTGTACGAGTGCCACAATTATCACGACGAACTGCGGGCTCTCGTATCATGGAGACCTTTAAAAAGGCAACATGGCATGCGCGTGCTGCCTGAGCTCTGAGACAAATACCATTTGCTACTCGAGAAGTATTAATATCAATTGAATTTATTACAATTTACTAAGCTCCAAGGCACATTACAGTGTTCTGTTAACTACAGAAATGTATAAAGGACAAACAGAGCATGTTTTCATGTACAGCATTTTGCTCTACTGTTCAAAAGCATCCGTGCATCAATAAAAGCAAAAACAAAAAACACATGAAGATTAAAAACGTTCAGATCAATAGAAACAAACTGAAACATTTTCCTTACAAACTTGCAACAAAAAACACCCTCCCCCCAGAGCCACCCCACCGTTTGCAAACAAAAAACAAAAACAGAGAAAATAAAGTGAAAGACTAACACTCAGGGCTTGTAAAACGTAAGCTGTCACCATTTTTTGTAGCAATTTTTTAGGCATCAACACTGGCCTTGGCAAAAAAAAATTTTTTTTTTTTGTATTTTTTTGTGTTTTTCTTCTTCTTTCAGAGAAGTGCATACATTTACAAAAATACACACCAGCAGCAGGTAATCGCTAAGGGCTATTAACTTTGTACCTAGCCAACACACTGCCAAAGAAATGAGAACAGGTATTATGTAGTAACCAAACAATATTATATTCTGTTTAACAAAAACCAGCTCTATCCTTCAAATGAAGAAGAGTACATACCTTTGTTTCAAAATATAGAAACATACGACGAAAATAATGTCTATACATAAGACTAACTTTCGCAGTTCGTTATATTCACAATTCTACATCTTCAGGAGTCTGAAGGGACTGGATTTCCTGTTCAAGGGTCTCTCTCCTTTTTCACTTTAACGTCCCCGGCTAGAATGGTGGCGATCTCGCCCTGCATAAATGCCCAAGGCACATTGGAACCTACGAGGGGGCATTTCTCTCCGCTGGGGCAGTAGACCTCGCCAGTCGCCCCCTGGGCCTTGATGCTCTCTCTGGAACAGGGGAAGCAGAACTTGTGGCTGGGCACAGAGGGGCACTGAACAAAGTGGGTGTCCTCCAAGCGTTCGTGGCAAATGGTGCAGCACAGGGGCCCGCTGTTGGCCATGGGGGAGTCCGGAATGTTTTGGGGATGCACTTGGTCCATGGCGGGGTGGGCGCTGGGGGGAGGAGGGGCCACTTGCAGGTTCATGTCCCCATTGCGGGAGGCCAGGCGGCGCTGGCCCGGCACCGAGGCCGGCGACACAGGGCTGCTGCTGTTCCTGCGGGTGGAAGTGGTGGAGTGCACCGAGCTGCCGTCCTTGGGCGAGTGGGCATTGCCCAGCGTGTCGGCCACCGACATGAGCGCGGCCATGGGAGACTGTCCATTCTGGGGGGCGGACTCGGGCGGCGTGGTCCGGTTGGAGTGGGGCCCAAGTGGTGGGGGCGGCGGCGGCGGTGGGGGGCCCCCGCCGTGCACCGCCCCGAAACCCCCGGCCGACATGGTGAGCTTGAGCGCTTCGCTCTGGCTGGCCATCCACTGCTGCCGCTGCTGCTCGTCACTCAGCTTCAGAGCCCCCTCGGCCGAGTCCGAGGGCTCAGGGGACGCCTTCCTTTTGCGCATGGCNAGCCCCGGGCCGCGGGAGACTCACCAGCGCCGTGGGCAGCATGGGGCAGCTGGCGTCCAGGTAGGGCTGGGGCAGCATGTCCGCGCCCACCAGCTCCTTGAAGAAGCGCACGGACTCGGGCAGCAGGTCCCCCAGCAGCCGCCAGTCACCAGAGCCATGTTTCTTCTCGTACTCCAGGTACTTGAAGCCCGAAGAGAGGCCGCGGCCGAAGTCCTTCATGCAGTCCTGGTACATCTGCTTGGCCACGCCGGAGGCGCTGGAGAAGACGGTGCCGGAGCCGCTGGGGTACTCAATGAAGAGCTTCAGCTCATAGTCCATGCCCGGCTTGGAGACGGCATCGAAGGCGAAGACGCGGCCGAGCAGGGCGTGATCCTTCTTGAAGCGCACCTCGTAGGGGGTGCAGCCGGCCAGCGTCAGCAGCGTGTCCCGCACAATCTTGGGCTTGCTGGCCCACTCCTCAGCCCGGTTCCGCAGGCTCTCGCTGAGCTCAGCCAGCGCCTCCGCGTTGCGCTGCTTCTCCTTCAGCTCCCGCTCCTGGTCGCTGCTGGACACGGAGCCCGGCCGCTTGCCGCAGGCCTCCGAGGCCGAGCCACCGCCTCCCCCGGAGCCTCCGCTGCCGCCGCAGGTGCTTCCCTGGGAGGAGGCGGAGGGAGCCGGGG
>VXAV01003902.1:17148-27649 GCA_013399715.1 Alectura lathami
TTTTTTTTTTTTGTAAGCATTTGGAGCAATGGGGAGGCTGAGCAGCCTCTCCCCCTGGCTCGAGGATGTTTCCTGGAAGCAGCTCCATGGCAGTGCTGTCAGCTCTGGGTTTGGGGGCTCTTAGAGGTCTTGCTTGGGGCTGTGGACCCTGTGCTGTGTTTCTCGTGGGAGGATACTTCAGGTTTCGTCCAAAGTCATAAGGAGCACGAGGTCCTCTGGGCTTAGCGCAGGGTGGCAGGGTCAATGAGAGATGCTTTGAACAGATCCTCAGTGTTCTGCATCCCTTGTTTTTGGATGAGTGAGAACTTCCTTCTGCATGCAAGAAGAACCCCCCTCTCCCTCTCTGTGTCCTGTCGCCATGTGGTGGGAAGAGATGCAGCTTTCAGTACTTAAAAGGAGCTCACAGGCAGGAGGGGAACCGACTTTTTACAAAGGTGGATAATGGTAGGACAAGGGGGAATGGGCTAAATAAGTGAGGTGCAAGCATTTGGGCTGCACAAGCACTGCCGTGCCTTTGTCCAAAGGGGAGGCAATGCCCGGTTTTCTTCTAAATCCAGGAGCATCACACTTCTCTAAGGGATTAAGCAGTCTGTCGAGCACGGGCTGGTCGCTTAAACCAGTTTACGCTCAGCTGAATTTGTCACTCTGACATAAAAACGCAGGAAACCCTTCCTTCCAGGAGTATATTTTCAACATAAGGTATCACCCTGCCTTGAGGTATTCACTGCAAAACAACACTTAAAATATTTACTGCATGCTGTGACAAATCCAGACATTGTGTGCACACAATGCCAGATTCCCAACCCCCCCAAAACCAACACACACCGTGCTGTCAGACATCCATCATTCTGTTCCTAATAACGTCAGCACCCCTGTGCTCCCTCTGTCAGAGCCTCCCGTGTGTCTTGGGTGACTGACTGCACCCTGGGCTGGGTGCTGCACCGATGTTTGTGCATCCAGCAGTGGATTTCAGCTGAGGAGGGAAAGTCAGGCTGGCGTGAGCCATGCGTGCAGAGCTGGTGGTTGTCTTCGGAAAAAGCCAACCGCTCTTTGTCTTTGCAAGTTCTGCTTCCTCTCCTCTGCACTCACTTCCCTTATATTCCCTTATGTGCTCCCTCCATCAAGGCTTATTGGGTGTGGTTGGAATTAATTCCCCATTGCCCTCTCTGCTCTCAGCCCCCCTTTCCTGCTCCATGCTGGGGTTGGGGACATGAATGTCCCCGACCTATTGATGAAACAACGGCCCCTTGCTTTACAGGGGTGCCTTCGTGGCTGTAGGAGGCCATTTATGTGTCATGGTTGCTGCTTGCTCCACTCACAGCAGATAATTAAAATGCAATTTCCAGGCATTAGGAGTATGATTTCCCTGGCTCCCAAATCATGTGTTCTGTGGCACTGGAGGGCAGAGGCCTCGTCGCAGCTTGATTGCAGGGTGAGCAGAGCGAGGATGGAGCCGGGGCATGTGGATGCTCGGCGTTGGCAGCTTCTCCCTCCCTCCCTCGCGAGCCCCAGCCTGCAGTTGGAGAAGCTTCCCCCCATGTGGCTGCAGGGGACTGTCCCTGGTCCTCCCGCTCCTCTCCATCATGTCCCTGCTGCTCTTGCTGCGTTGTCCCATTCCCATTGGTGTCCTTTGATTTCCCAAGTGATGGGCAGTTCACCGTTGCTTGTGTTGATTTACCCACCTTCCCAGTAAAGCTGGCTTAAATTTTTGCACTAAATTAAAGCATCCGTGGCTCATGATGTTCTGGAATCAAGCCATCATTGCCAGCTTGCAGCATTGCCCATGCAGTGGAATTACAGCTCCTTCTTCCCACCGCACCTCGCCCTTCCCAGAGAGGTGCATTTAGATGCCTCCTGCATTCGAGCTCTGCCAAGAGCTCTGGGTAAGAAGATACGTACCTGAGAACACGGCACAAGAACATAAGCTTCAGGTTTTGCACACCAAGTGGAAGCAGTTCAGTTGCAGGTGTTGTGTGTCAGCGCAGGAGAGGGCATTGCTAAACGTGTACCCAAGGATTTAGCAGGAAAGAATCCCGATACCTGGCTGAAGGTTGGTAAAAAATAGCATTTTAACAGGGTTAAGGGTTTCTTGGGTCTTTGTGTTTGCCTTCTGGCTTGGGCAGTACTAGAGAGGAGACTTCCAAGCTTCCTTTGTGATCATAAGGATTGGGCACTTTGATTTAAAGAACCTCAAAACAGGTTTTCGTGGGTGTCCTCAGTGCTTGCCTTTCAACATCAAGTACTGTGAGGTGGGGTTTGGCTCTGGGTGATTTCATGATCACAGAATGATGTCTGAATGTGTTGGTAATGATGTGGTCACCTAAGAGAAAATACTGGTTTCGGAGTTGGAGATGAGAAGTATAGGAGTTAGTAAGAAACGATAATAACTTTATATGTTTGTCTTACAAAAAGGGAAGCGTATGCATTTGATAACCTGATCTGCTAGGACATCTCTCCTGGTGCTGGAAGGACCTGGAGGGGTTTGCAGGGGAGCAGACAGGAACAGCAGAGAGATGCTGAGAGCTGGGGAAAGCTCTGAGCTGGTGGTAGGTGCCCGTGGAGAGGTGGGCGGGGGGACTTGTGCTATCCAGGTATTAAATATAGCTCACGACGCATCCTCCTTGCATTTCTTAGCCTGCTTGAGTCATCGGTCTGCCTTTCTGTTAGCATCACAGGCACCTCTGGAGCTGGGGTTTTCCTTCTCCTCTCCTGAGTGGCAGTGGGGACTTGGACATGCTGGTGGGATGTGCCCGAGTTCGTGCGCTCCTGGATCCAGGGGTGGAGAGGAGGCTTGGGAAAGGGAGGGGTTTTCCATACAGCGCCCTGCACATCGTAACAGCTAATATAGCTGGGGGAAACGGGGAGTGACCCCCTGCCTCAAAGGGATAATTGAACGTTGTGTGATAAGTGGGGAAACAGAGAGGCCCCTACAGAAAGCAGTCTGTCCCATCCCAAAAAAGTGCTAGGATGAGGGGAGCTGGGGGCTTTCTGCAACTTCTTGAAGGGCACTGGGGCTCTTCTTTGCCTGCATCTCAGTGATGGCAGTTGTATTTTGGCTGAGCTCCCACGAGCCCCATCCTTTCCCGCTGTCTCCTCTGGGCTCTGTTTCCTTCCCCCTCCATTTCAGCTCACATTTCAGCTCTCCCCCTGTGCATAAAGCCACAGGTGGGCACAGCAGAATTCTGCTGCAACCCAGAATCAGGACATCGTGTTTCCGTGGAGCTGGGGGCAGATCTGGTGGTTGCATGGGGTTAATGCAGTGTTTGTTTTACGAAACCTCCTGCTGGGTAGGGAGGAGGCCAGGCTTGAGGCCACCACTGGCTCCTTGGAGATGTTCATCCCATGCAGCTGATGGAGCTCAGCACCAAGCTGAAAATCCCAAGGCGATGTGAAAAGAGGATGGATTTGGGAAAAAGGGTGTTGAAAGGAAAGGAAAAGAAGGAGAACGCACAGGAGCAGCGGTGCAATATGCAACATGCCCTGGAGTGACTCTGGGCAGGTCGTGCAAGGGGAGAGGGAAGGGCTGAAGGCCTTCCATCTGTATGATCACAGTGTGTGGAGGTTTCGGTGGCCTACTAACCCAAAACACTTAACGTGTCATTTTCAGGGGAAGGGTTTTAAGAAGGTGGAACACAAAGCACGAGGGCAGCTCTTTTTTCTCTTACACCCGTTATTAGTGGCTGCAGCGCTGCCACCAGGGATGCTCTCTGGAGCAGGGATGCTGCTACCGGAGGGGTTAAATGGAGAAATGGGAAGAAAAATGAATAAATAAAGCAGAAACCAGAGGAGCGACTGGAGAAACCAGCCTTCCCTAGCTCCTACCGTAAAGCACAGGAGCCTGAGCAATTTCTGTGGGAAGTCCTGTGCTTTGTTTGGGTTTGCCTGCACATTTTTTGAAACGTTTTTGCCCTTTTGGCTTCCGTTGAAGGCCTGTCTTGTTTGAGGTGGGCTCCGGTGGAGATGAATTGAGGATTTAACCTGCGGTGCCCAGCACAGCCCTGCGTTAAGGCAGGTTGTTAGCGGGCTGCTGGCTTTGTGTCGAGGGGGTGCTCGGGGCTGTAGCTCTGATTTTCCACCCGGAGCATCCCAGCCTCTTTCTGCCTCGCTGCTGGAGGGACGCGGGCACGGAGCTCTGACCTCTGTCAGGGAGCAAATAACAAGTGCAGAGAGCGCGAGGTGCCTCGCAGGGGTGGTTTCCCAGCAACTAGACAGGAGAGAGAGGCAAAACAGACAAAATACTTGCTGTCTGGCAACTTGTTTGTTTTAGAAGTGGTTCCTGAGACATCGCGGCTTGTTAGCATGAGTCTGACACTTGCTCGGTTTTCATCTTGCTCTCCTCCAGGTTTGTAAATGCGATGCCCTTTTTTGATGTCAGACATCAAGGAAAGAGGCTCCTGCGTGCAGATTCGGGAGCCCCAGCCAAGGGATGCAGCCCGCTTGCTGCAAGCTGATTGCATTATGCACGCAGCTAATTGCTGATCTTTTAAGTACATACAAAGCAGCAGCAACTAAGCAACGGGTGCAAGAAGAGCTCCTGCACAGTAAGGGTAAATCTGGTCGGGATGGAAGCAAGAAATTCAGCAGCAGGCTGGGATGTGCCATGGGTCGGCTTTGCGCTGCCCCTTGTGTAAGGTGCTGGGGAGCTCTGGGTGGCAGCGATGCGGGATTTGTGCACCTGTACCACTTCAAAAACCGCTTTAATGTTGCACAGCGCTGGTGCAGAAGCCCTCGAAGCGGGATGTTTTGTTGCCCCTTCACACAGATATGAAGGGTGCTGAGAGTTGCAGGACTTGGTAGAGGGGTTCAGAAGCAGAGCAAAAGCCAGCTGCAAGCTGGGTCCACTGCAGGCCTGCAAAATCCTGGTTAAACAAATGTTGTAAACCCGGCCCTTGAGGGAACGCTCGTAAACTTTGCAAAACAAATTGCTTGCGGTGTGATAAAGCAGGTGAATACTTGGCTGCTCGTGAACTTTAACGAGGGATCAGGGAAAGCTTTGCAGCTCTCTCCCCGGGTGCTGCAGGCAGTGGGATTGCACAAGGACTTAGCTCTGCCTCGGCGTGATGAGCTGTGGATTCGCCCAGGGTTTTCTTTTGTTCTCTCCGCCCCGATTTGCTTTTGCACCTGGAGATGGAGGAGGTGCTCTCAGGCTCCATCTTGCCCTGCGTGCATCCTGCATCGTGCAGCACAGTGACAAGCTGCGGGGTCCTCACTCTGCACCCAAGGACCCTCACCCAAACGTGCACAGCCCAGGCTGTGTCTTAGCCTGGGATGGCTGCTCTCACCTCCCTTTCCTTCTCTGTTGTTTGGCAGAGAGTGCATGGTGTTATCTCGAGGCAGGTCAGAACCTGATGTCCAGCAGAGAAAAGCAAACAGCAAATAAATAGCAAAGGCTGAGCAAGAAGGCTTGCACGGAGCAGGAGCTCCATTTCGACACCAGCTGGCATCCTGCAGCTCCTCTGTTTTCTGGCAAAACTGGCGTATCTCCTGCATCCTGCATCCAAAGCAGCAGCTTCACACCAATCCAGTACTGCATCTCCCTGTTCTTGCCAGCATCTGCTCCCCCCCAGCCCTTACCTTTTCTCCCCAGTGACAGCCTGTCTGTGCACAGCACCCAGCTGGGCTCCCACCCTGCCTCCTCCATCTGCCCCTGAGCACGATGCTTGGAGACATCTTCAGACCTGACAAAGTCCTGATGAACTTCGAGGAAGGAACACTTATGCCCACGTGTAAAGGTAGTTTTCCACCCTTGATGCAGGTATTTTTGTTACCATTTAATTAGATTAGTCCTCTAGGTTTGGTGGCCAGCTGTTCGCTTTGCAGACAGGCAGAAAAATTCCAGCGTCACACTCCTGCTGCTTGCTGCTTGTAATGAGCTTGTTAGCAATTAGCTGCTATTGGAGCAGGCTGCTGTGGTTTGGAGCAGCAATGCAGTGAGCTCAGCACCTGAAAAGTGGATTTTTAATGGGAGCTGGGTGGAGAAGGGGGTTGGAATAAGTGGTTTCAAGGCTGAAGGGCTGGGAACATTTGTGGAAACAGCTCTGGTTTGTGGGGTTTTCCATGTCCTTGTGTGGATAATTTGGCTGAGTTTGGGATTATTATAATACATAATATAAAGAAATACTTTTGGCTTGGAAATTTTCCCTTGTCTCCTAGCAGACAAGCTGAGGAATTCATTGGAGAAAGTCTCTCTAAAGCTTTTTTTTTTTTTTTTTTTTTTCCTTTCCTTTCCTAACTCATCTCTACCAGCAAGGAAACAATGCATGGCACAGTACATCCTGGACAGGACGAGATGTGCAGAGCTTTCGGGCAGCCTTTTGGCTCGGCAGGGACGTGGCTGCTCCCTGGGGAGCAGGAGGGGTGCTGCAGCACGCTGCTTTGCCCAGCTGTTGACTCAGAGCCTGGATTTCTGCCAGCCCAGCGGGTGGAAGCGAAGCTGCAGGCTGCAGCTTTTGGCTGGCCTCTCACGGGCAAGGTTAATCTGTGGGAAGCCCAGAAGTGGGGAAAAAAAAAAAAAAAAGAAGTTGACTTTTGGGAATATCCTAAGGAAAGGACAAACTGAGTTCTAAATGAAGCTTATTTTCACCAGCTGCCCTGCAAAGCTTGTGCTTGCAGGGCAGGAAGCTGGGGAGCTCATTTTCCTCCCAGGTGCATTACAGAGACCCCGATGGATAGTGTGGGTCTGCAAGGGGCCTGGCAGCATCTGCTGAGGCTTTGCGTCACGCACCTACGTGTCTGGCTTCCTTGCCACCAGCCCCATTTGCGGAGAGGGATTGCTGTTTTCTTTCCCTGGAGGCTAATGGGCACGAAGTGAAGCTGGAGGCTCGTGTTGACATCGGAGTCTGCAGGCAAAGGGGACCTCATTCTATTTATTTAGCAATGAGAAAACCATTGAGATTTGCTTGGTGCACGTAACAGATGCGGTGCTTTTGAAGCAGGGATGGGTTTTCTTGCAGGCTCTGCTCTTTGTGAGCCGTAGCTGGGGGTTAATGGGGTTGTAAGGGCTATAAGGGGCTGCGTGGCCTGCAGCAGGGCAGGAGCTGCACGGTGCCCATGCTGCGGATGTACAGGAGAGGCTGCTGCGGGAAACTTTGGATCTTGTGGCTCAAAGGTGTTTGTTAAGGAAAGACAGGGTTGCTGGCTCCTGTGCTTATGGCCAGGTTCTTTGAAGGGCCGCGGAGGTGTTCTGGGGAGGGATGGGCGCATTTAGGGCAAGCGAGATGCGAGGATTTCTCTTGCTGCTGCCATCAAAAAAAAAAGCTCTCGGCTGAAAACCAGCCATGGGCTGCTTCCCCTCTTGTGCCTACTGAGCAATGGGAGCAGAAAATACCATCTCTGGGGAACAGCCGCAGGTTCCTCCACTTCAGTGTGTCATTCGATCTGCTTTTTCATCTCTTTTGCACATTCACGTCCTTCAGTCCCTCGTGCGAGCCCTCTGGTTTACGCAGCTGTTCTGTTCTGCTGGGATGTTGTTATAACCTGGCCTTGCAGACTTCTTATCCAACACGCCCAAGCGAGCGGGGATTTAATCTCTCAGCAATCAAACAAAGCACCTGTGCATCTGTTCCCCGGTTGCCGTGAGGTCGGCCGCTGTTTCCCTGTTAGCGCAGCGCTGCGCGGCGTTCGCCTTTCACAACAAACTCCTTCGCACGGCGGCTGGTATGTCGGCTCTGGTGCTGGGTGCTGAAGGCCCAGACTGGCTCCATCCTCTCCGCTGTCCCCCTTGTCCCCATCCTCTCTCTGCTGTTCCCGTCATCCCCGTCCCTCTTTCTGCTGTCCCTACCATCCCTATTTTCTCTCCCCTGCCCCCATCCTCTCTTCACTGTCCCCATCATCCTCATACTCTCCCCCCTGTCCCCATCCTTTCTCTGCTGAACCCATTGTCCCCATTGCACCCTCCTTCCACTGTCCCCATCATCCCCATCCTCCCTCTGTTGTCCCCATTGCCCCCATTCTCTCTAGCTGTCCCCATCATCCTCATCCTCTCTCCATTGTCCCCATTGTCCCCGTCCTCTCTCCAGTGTCCCCATTATCCCCATCACCTCTCCATTGTCCCCACTGTCCCCACCCTCTTTCCCTGTCCCCATCCTCTCACTGTCCTCATCATCCCCATCGTTACTCCATCATCCTCCACCCGTCCCCATCTTCTCTCTGCCGTCCCTATCATCCCCACCCTCTCTCCCCATCCCCTGCACGCGAGCACGGGCTGTGGTGGCAGCCACGCTGCTGGAGGGACCCCGAGTGCTGGGGGCTGGCAGGGGGCTCCAGCCCCACAGAGCACCGCGAGCACTCACAGCTCTGGGGATGTTGCAACATCACTTCATCACCCCGCAATGATGCGGTGATGATGTAGCTGCAAGAAACCTAGTAAAAAAATTGTTTTCCTGTGTATAATACATGTAATACATCACTTTTATTTTTTTTCCTGATATCTCTCCCCTCTCACCTGTATATGAGAAAAAAAAACAAGAGGCTCCTAGCAAGGAAGAGTGACATTTCTATTTTTAAAGGGCCATTTATAAATAGTGGCGTTATTTCAGTCTTTTGCAGAGTGAGGGTGCAAGCTATCTCCCTACGAGGGACCAAGCTTTGCTGCAGCCCTGTCAACTTCCAGCCCCTGTTGATGCTGCTCAGCCACGTTTTTCCTGACCTGTTTTTTGGGTGTGTTTGTGATGAGCCCCAGAAGTAACGCTGCTTGTACGAGTTACCAGAGGAACAGATTTGGAAGGGAGGTTGGCTAACAGCAAACCTGCGTGGTAATTTTATGCCTCCATGAGTGTTGTGTGCAGCCGGGAATCCGGCCACCTTTAATAACAGCGAGCTGAAACGCTGCTGCTTCAAGGCCCCAGAGCTTCTCCTTGCCCTTGCTGGGGGCACGGAGCTGCTGCTTGGCCCCGTGTCCGGGCGCTGTGCGGGCTGCGTGCCTCGGTTCGCCCGGGTGCGGTATGGGGACGGGACTCTGGGCTGATGGTGGCAGGGCTGGGGGACCGGGGACATGCAGAGCATCGCCTGCCGACCTCTTCTGCCACCCGCAGCTGAATTCCTCCTGCCGCGTGCCGTAAGGTCTCAGTGCAGTTTATTTGGCTGATTAAAAAGCTCAGCAGCAAGCACGTATTTGAGCCACAAAATACAGGTCTGACCGCCCTGGAGTGCCAGCTGTGCCTCTAGCCAGAGGGGGAATGTGGCGTCGGGACCAGATCCTGCCTGATGGGCTGAGCTCGTGGCATCCTCGCGGTCGACGTGGGAAAACCCTTGGATGCACCTTGATTCTTTCCAGCTGGAGATGATTTAGATCCTCCCCGCGCGGTGCTCGCTGCCCTGTCCCGTTGGCTGTACAATCTGGGTGCGGGCTGCTTTGCTCGGAGCCCCGGGGCTGTCGTCTGTCATCTTGCATCCTCTCCTCCACGGGACGCTCCTCCTTACATGCCCCCGCTCCAGCCCCACTGATGCTGCGGGGTTTGGCAGAGTGGGTGGGGGCGGAGGGGGGTGGTGTGTTTGCAGGGGCTGGCGCAGAGCAGGGCAGCTCCGTGCTTGCAGCTGGGGTTGGGCTTTCGTAAAGTTTTTAAGCTCCCAATGGCTGTAGCACTGGGCTGAGCCCTTTCATCCTCAGTACAGGAGTGACAGGGGGACAAGGTGAGGTGTCAGGCTGGGAGGACCAAAGGCTAGACAAGGTCCAAACTTTACTGTTTTTGGTATAACAAAATGGACAGACCTTTTTATTTCCCAAGTATTTATTTCCTGTGGGAGAGAATGTGCCCCGAGCTTTGGTGCAGGGGGCGTCGGGTGGCTTCGTGGACAGGAGTGTCCCTGATCCCAGCTGGTGGCAGGGCTTTGCATGTTTTCCTTAAATTATTTGGGCCATTATTAAACCCCCCAGTCTTCATCAGCCCTAGCAGATGCCAGAAATCTCCTGCAAGCTGTGACTGCATTGTGGCTGAATCTGCTTTAGTAACAGGCTGCAGTGCTGAAGGGAACAAATTCCTCCCATTTGTTTGCATTCCTCTAATTTTTTTTTGAGCAAGTCTCAGCTCCATCTCCTCTGCCTGCCACTGGGCTTTGGCTCACAAGGTCACCATTGGCTCTTCAAACATTTTCTTTTCTTTTGTTTCTTTTCTGCCCATTCTGTGAGTGGATTCAACCCCTGAGCGCTGTGAGTCGGCGTCCTCATGCAGGAACCACCTGCTGCAAGACTAGAGGAGAATTAATTCCCATCATGTCTGGCTATTCTGGAAAATAATTTCCATTTCTGGGTGTTGTCATTGGGTTGCAGGGATGCTCTCCTGGAACTGTAGGGGTCCCTGGGGTAAACATGGGGGAGATTTGCATTTGTGCAGGGTGGAATGAAAAGGGGAGAGGGCAAGGTGGAGAAAAAATGCAGTTTAAGCATAGGGAAGACTTTTGTAATTGCAGACTGGGTTAAAGGTATGGCTGGGACACAGGGAGGGGGAGTTTGGGCTCTTGAGCACATCTCACTGCAGTTATGGGGTGCCGAGGGGAACACATG
>VXAV01003902.1:27727-53911 GCA_013399715.1 Alectura lathami
AGCTGGGTTGCCAGCTGTGGTCTCCCTCTCCATCAGCCCGTGGAAAGCAGTTCTGTGCTGTGGGGGCTCAGATCCATCATACATGATCCTAAATGGAAGGTGATGTCAGGGCATCACCCTGAATGTTTTCAAGACATTGCCCTAAATGCTTGTGCTTTATTATTATTATTATTATTATTATTATTATTATTATTATTAATTTCCCCCTTGCCTTTGTAATTTCCTGCCCAGGGCAGCTGAGCTGCTGTGGGTGCTGTTTGCACGTTAATCGCACCCCATCGTAACTGTCGAATGTTCTGTGGGGTGCTCATCCCATGGCAGGGTTGGGGCTGTGTGGTAAGGTGCAGCAGTCAAGTTTCCAGGATTTCAGTGCAGAAGGAAAAATTGCTGCTGCTGCTTTGAGCTTTATTGACCTTTACCGAAGCTTTAATTTCCTACTTAATCATGTTGAACAACATTAAAAACGAGCTCAGTTTTATATTTAAGGAACTTTGTCACATCAGAAGGGATGCAACTCTGTTCTGCCTTTTTTTTCAGAGCATCTGTGTGGGTTAGGGCACACATTAATTTTCATTTGCTTGTGTGTCGTGTAATCATGAGCAGCAAACACAAACACGGACGTGGCCGAGCGATGCAATTAATCCTGGCCCTCCTGTCTGGCTGTGGTTTACCAGCATGACTTCCTTCACCTGCATTAAAAACTACATTCCTTGTGAAGCAGTTTTCAGACGGTGACTTTTTGAAGAATACAACCGGGCTGGGTGGAGCTGGCTGTGTGCTAAGGAAGCTAACACAGCTCTTTGCAAGACAGCGTCACGGTGTGGTGCAAGAGCTGGCGTTACGCTGCCGTCACATCTTTGTTTTTTTTGGCATTTTCTGGCCTGTGAGTTACTCCTCTGGGTGGATTTGCTGCACAGATCTGGTGCAGCTTCTGCTCTGGTGTTTCTCCAGGCTTCGCTCAGGTGATGACACGAGCGGTGCCGTGCGTTGCTCACGGCAGGGATGCGATGGAGAAGAGGACTTGGAGCTGCAGATGGCAGAATTCACTGTTTGCATTGCAAGAGCTTGCACGTGTGTTTGTCCTTTGCTTTGAGGTTAAAAATAAACAAGAAGTAAAACTTCCTCCAGCGTGAAGACCTGCATGGCAAACTGAAGTGGGGTCATGGCATGGTTTGGGATTAACCATTGGTGGTGTGGTTATGTCTTTTAAAATTCTCTTTGCAAAGAGAAAGAGAGAAGAGGAAGAAGAATGCCAGCTGCCCCCCAAAATACCCTGCATGGTGCTGAGAAATTTTGCTTTTACTCTCTGGGCCGAAGAGGAGCTTTCCTTCACTGCCAGGTTTTGCCAAAAGAACGACACCATGAAATATCTGGCATCCACGAGAGCTGCACCAGCCGGGGTGAAATGCAGACACGGAGCACTTTGCCCGAAAGCCTCCAGCATCTTAGAGGGCTCAGCAACAGCACTGAAAATCCTGGGAGCTAAATTCAGCCTTGGCAGCTCTAGGGATGTTTTAATTAAAGATGGCGCTGTTAGAGATGAGTGATGTGCAAATTGTCATTTCCATTAAAAAAAAAGAAAAAAGCTGAATGCAGGCTCTGATACATCCCAAATGCTGCACAAATGTTTTACCCTGAGGTGCTGCAGAGTTGGGTGCGTCGTGTTTCGTGGCCGTGGTTGCAAGGGGAGGTGTGGGTTCAGCACAGCCTGGCATTGTAGGGAGGGGAATTGAAGCAGTGGTGGAACCGGTTAAGGCACTGCTCACCTGTGCATACATGTGTCTGTATGCGTGTGTGAGTGCCTGCAGGTTTTTAAGTGTACAGCCAGGTCTTGGGGAGGACGGTGAGGTCTTTGCTATTTCCCCCTCTTCTGGAGATTTTTTTCTCTCCTCTTTCATGGAAACAAATGAAAGCTTTATGGCACAGCAAGGGACACTGCCTCAAAGTGTGGGAGACAGCGAACAGGGAGACATTATTGCAATTAAAAAGTGGGAATGTGAGCTGCTTGGGCAGAGGTGTTGCTTGTGCTCGCATGAGTTGTATGAGGTTTTGCTGCAGAAATTACCATAATGTTCCACAATAAGGAGATGCTGTCCTGTATGGCACAGGCAAAGACCTGGCTCGCTCCAAAAGCCGTCAACCTGCCCGGGGGGCTTTTCAGTTGCACAGTGGAGCTGTTGAAGAAGTCCTGTGGGTCCTCTCTTCTGTGTAGCGTAACCATCTCCCCGGCCTCCTCATTAGGTGAGTGGTTTGGGGCTGCTTTCCATTAAGAGGTGATTAATGGGAGCACGGGGCATGCTTGCCTCTTGGAGCCTGCAGTGCTTCCCCAGGACCAGAGCCCAGGAACAGAAGTAATATTTTGTCTGATGATCTGTTCGTTCACCCACAAAACCTCTGAAAGTGTGTTACTTACCTGTAGCTGTGCAAGGATTTCTAGCTCAGCGTGGAGGGCAGGAAGAAATGCATCAGTCCCAAGGATTTCAGCATGTTCCGGGAGCCGTGGCGTATCCATAAGTGTCTCTGGGAGGATGGGTGTGTATGGAACGAAAAGCAAAACGTGCATGGCAGATGCGGGCTCTGAAGCAAGGAAGACCCTCCTGCAGCCCTGTGCCAGGTTGTTGCAGATGTTCAGGTTTGCATTTCCCCTTGCAAGAATCTGGAGCAGCCACAGCCTGGGATGCTTTGCTTTGCTTAAGGCTCCATAAAGCCCAACTCAAACGATTTGCATCTCATTGAGTCTGAATAACTCGTCCAGAGGTGTTTTTTTGTTTTTTGTTTTTTTTTTTTTTTGGCTTTGACCACCGCCTTTCGATTGCATTGAATGTTGCTGCAAACAAAGAAACAAACAAAAACACCCCCTTGCTCTCTGTGTCACCACCTCTTTGAATTTTGTCCAAAAATCAGGGGTGCAGGGGCAAACCCTCTTGGGACACCTGGTGTTTCAGATGAAGGGTTTGTAAGTGGCTCCCTTTGGGGGCACACAGCAGAGCAGGATGCACAGTGTGCTCTGGAGCTGGAGATGTTCTGCTGATCACCTGTTGCACAGGTCTTGGTGCTTTATGGCAATCACGGAGCAAAGCAAAACAAGTCTTGGATGCATTTTTATTCTCATGCAGGATCCTGCTCCAGCCTTAGGGCTGCTTTGCTTTAAGGCACCCTGAGATCTGCTTGCAGGCACCAGTCTGCTCCCTGGCTTCTGCTTGCTGCAGTTCTTCCCTTCAGAGGAGCTGAAAACACGTTCCGCTCTGAATCAATGGTTTCAGGCATCTCCTTGTGCTGCTCTCTAAAACCAAGCTTTCAGGCAGTGAATTGAATTGCAGAGGAGCTAGGAGAGAGAGCTGGAGTCCAAGACCTGCGAGGCGGATGCAGTGCGTGCACGATGTGATGCCTGTCTGGACACAGCAGGGACAAGAAGGGGACAGCCACCGTGCTGCTCCCCCTGCCAGTGCCTCGGTACAGGAGGGTTTGTGCCTTGCCGTATAGCTCTGTGCCCAGCACTGTGCCTTTTCTATATAAAAATACAGATTTATTTGCAGATCTGTCTGAGTAGGGTGAGATGCCTGCAGAAGCGTGGTTCCTTTTTAATGCCTTTGCCTAGCAAAGCGTTACCTTTAGCTCCATTTCCCAGGTCTTAACACATACAGGAGGTTTGGGGCACCAAAATACGTGTGTCTGAACTGTCATCGATGCTGCAAGACAGAAAAAAAAAAAAAAAATCAAGCAAGGAGGTATGAATTCACTAGCCACTGCAGGTGCATGTGTGGGGAAACAATCAATCTCCTGATTTTCCAGCACCGCTGCGGAAGGTTTCTGGCTTTAGAGAGGAGGATGCACAAACCCACGTGTGCCAGAGTTTGTTTGCGTTTGGAAACTGACACTGTGATAACCTCTAGTGTTCTGCTTTTAATTCTGATTTAACCCCAGTGCTTAAACAGAGGGAGCAGGCAGCTGCAAAGGTGAATATAGAAGGGGAGCAGTTTTGTGGCATTAATTTTTTTTTTTTTTTTTTTTTAAAAAAAGCTTCTTTTTGGGATGGCACCAGATTTTCCATAGTGGGAGGCACCCGGATGCCTTGGCAAACTGTGTTGAAGCTTTTCTTCAGAAATCCCAGCCAAAACCTCAGGCCACCCCAGGTCTGCTGCAGGCAGTGAGCTGGCAATGTCAGTGTGGGAAATTTAAAGCTGGCTTTGGGTCCGGGGCATGGAAATTAGGCGGTTTGCGATGGGTTTTGGGATCAAGTGGAGGAGCTTCTGCAGCGAGTCCCGGCTGTTTCAGGAGGGCTATGTGCAGAGCTGGGCAGGGCTCGGGTGAAACATCCCCGCAGGTCTGGGGCTCAGCGTGCCTGCCTCTGCTTTAGCCCAGTGAAGACTTCAAATAACGTTGAAACAATGAGCCACGAGGTGTTTGCAAAATACTGACTTTAGTAGGAGATTTCAGGAGCTGACGTTGTGGAAAGCAGAGAGCTCGAGGGACCGCAGGAGGGTCAGGAGAGCAGCCTGAGGATGGGGGGGGATTGCCAACGGTCTCGAAGGCAGAGAGCAAGGATGGGAGGTGAGGAATGGGTAGACAGTGCAGTGCCTGGGTTTTGGCTGATGTGACAGTTCTCGGTCCACCCTTGCCCTGGGTTTTGCTTCAGGAAGGGATCTGGGGAGCTGCTGGCATCCAGGGGATTTCACAGCCCGACGCTGCGGGGCCGTTGGGTGCATTTTGGTGGTGGGTCGCAGACCCCGCTGAAGGTCCCTCCTTGAGAGCAAACCAGCGGTGGGAAAGCGCTGATGTCCGCAGCCAGCTCTCAGCCTTGCTGCTGTAGGCAGCGGTGAAGCAGGGAAACCCCCAGTCCTGTAAGAGCTGTAGATCCAAACCTATTCCTGGGCGGGAGAATGAATCCGTTCCTTTAGCCAAGGGGACCTGATGGTGGGGCGAAAGGCGTTCCTGCTGCAGCTCACCCTAACAGCATCCCTCGGTGCTGAGATGCAGGGGAGGAAAATCCCTTATCCGCAGGCGCTCCAGTTTCTCCCCTCCTCACCCTCTCCCGTGGGAGGCTGTTGCTTGCTCAGTGAGTTTTGGTGCTGATTCTTTCTTCCTTTTTCCCCATCTTTCACTCGCACAAAAACCTGTCGCCTTTTTTTCCCCGCGGTTGCTCGTTGTGTGGCTTTCAGTCACCCCAGAGACAAGTTGCAGGATCAGTATTTCTGCTCAGCAGACTTCGTGGACTCGCATCTCCTGCAGGGAAATGTGTTTACTCGGCTGCTTGCCCCGCTCGTGCTTCTGAGCTGCAGATGAAACGAGGTCCCTGAACACAAGGATGTCGCGTCGCGTTGACCCGGTGCGTGCCCAGCCCGGGGTGTGCGTTTTGGCTGCTGCTTGCAGGTGTTTTGCAGGGACTGTTGACAACTCAAGATAACAATAATAAGCTTCATTTTTGCACCATATTCGCTCCCATCCACAGGGCAATTTCATGCTTTATTATGATTTCAATGTTTTAGTTTATGTGGAGAGTGGAGAATTACGTTAGGATTCAGAGAAGCTCATTAGAGCGCATTAAGCTCTTTGCAGGATGATTCTCTGGAATTAGAGGCTTTAACCTTGTTTAGTTAAAATTCAGAGCCAAGGATGGCTGCTGCAGGACTGGGAGGGATGGTTCACTCCGGGGTTAATGCACTTTATCAATTCACTTTGAATTCCCATCACAGCCGCGCTGGCTCATGAAGCAGTGCCAGGCGCACGATGGGGCCAGCCCGCTCCTTCTGCTCCGGGGGCACGGTGCTCACTGCAAATGTTGGTGGGTTTTGGCGAAGAGCAAAGCATGAAGTTGGCTTTTCCCGGATCTGCTGTGCTCTGTGCACTCTCTGATGCCCTGGGAGCAATGGGATGCTGTCACCCAGGATGGGACTAAGAGCTGCTCGGAGGAGTGCAGCCACCCTGCACCCTACAATCTCTTTAAAACCTAAATCTCCACTCCCAGGTAACATCATGAGCTTTATCGCTTTTTTGTGGTTATGCCCAATTCCATTTTGGCTTCAGCTGGAGCTTTTCCTTGCTGCTACTGTAGCACCTACCAGCCCTGTGGTGAACCAAGACCCTTTAAACCCCAGCTGGAGAGCAGCGACGGTCCCTGCATCCTTGCAAGCTGCCATCAATCCCATCCAAGTTCTTGCACCCCCAACCACAAAGCCCCTTTCCATCGTGGAATTACTATTTACAGAGATTGCTTGGTTACTGGGTGAGCTGGAGAACTGGTGTATGTAAGCAGGCTGGGTCAGTGCTTGCAGCTGCTATATTTTCAGCATCCACTGGAAAGGGATTTGGGATTAGGAGCCTCGTCCTGTGGGCATGCAGGCAGCAGCAGATGGGGTGAGCTGCAGCAGGCAGAGGGTCACAGTGAGGTGAGTGACATGGCTGGGGTCACCAGGTAGCAGAGGGTGCAGATGGGTGACAGTCTCGTGGATTTTAAACTCTTGTTCAGAGGGGTTGGGGCGGTGTTGGGTGTCTTTGCATCAGTCAGGTTCAGCTTCCGAGGCTGCTTTGGGTGGGCTCTGCCTAGCTGCTGCCCCAAGGGGAAGCTGACGGTAAGCTCCCTGCTATGTTTGAAGGAGGGGAAAGAATTCAAAATAAGTGAGACAACTTCTTTTTGCCCAATGGAAAAGAAGAACAGGGCTTGAGCCTGCTTTGAAGAGCTGAAATGAGTGTCCTGAAATTTGGCAAGGAAAATAATGCATCCGCAAGAGACCTGCCTTCAGAGGTGCAGACCAGAGAGTTGTGTGTTCTAAAGCCTGTGTTCCTGAGGCTTTAGGGCTTTGCTTTGGGACTGTTCCACAGCAAGCATGTCTGTGAAACATTGGCAGCACTGCTCGTCACCTTGCTTAGAAAAATCTCAAGTGAGGAACAGGGAAAAGCAAGAAAACTGCTGGTCTGGGGGCATTAATCACACCTGTGCCTGAAAGAACAATGTGTCAGTGGGCTGAGCAGCCATGGAGAGGAGCCACGTGCTCAGCTGCGGGGGAGAATGTGAGTTCTTCAACTCAAGTTGCTCTTGAGACCTGTGTGGGGACATTGGTATCAGTGCCCTTTTGGTGTCCTGTCTCCTCCAGAAGAGCAGTGGTTCTTTAGGCAGGGTGGTATAGTCCCACAAACCTTCCCCCAGCAGTAAAGCTCTTCCAAAACGGGGTTTATGAAGGGTTAACAGGTCCTGGTAAGAGGAACAGGGCACGGAGCAGCCTTGGGGTGGCATTGGGATGGGTGCGGTGCAGATGCAATTGCTTCATGTAGCTCCTTGAAGAGCTTTAAGATTTATTAAGGTTTTATATTATAAATTGTATTATATTATTTAGATTTTATTTGATTTTTATTAGGGTGCAAGCAAAGCTTTTCTGCTTCTCAAAAAGCCGTAGATACACTGAATGTTGAGCATGGCTGCACCCTAGCTGTGGCGTTTCCCTGCATGGACAATAAATTCCCCATGCTTTGAAAAGAAGAAGTAGCTGGGCATTGCTGCTGGGGTGCGTGCATGGTCACGATTTGCAAAATCACTTCTCAAGGAAGTTGTTATTTACCGGGCAAGCCAAGAGGCTGATATCTTTCTGAATTAACTTGCTGGTGCTTGGGGTTAGCACAGAAGCTGAGGTTTGAGCAGCGAGTTGTGAAGCAGGTGACTCATCCCCTAGTGTCTGCCGGAAAGAACTTGGTGGAGAAGAGCAATGGGCAGTGGGAGTAGAAGCAGAGCATGAGCCTCCTGCTTCCTTTGGGAAGATTATAACGTTGGGAGGGGATTTTTGAGTTTGGCGTAAAATCTGATAAAAGCGAGGCAATGCTCCCAGGGCGTCAGCAGCGTTCAGGGTGGGAGTGTGTGACCCACAGATCTCCCTCCTGGCAAAGCAAGTTAGACCCACACAGGCACAGCTTGGCTTGTCAAACGCTGGATTGTGTCCTTGCAGCATCCCTGCTTGGTCCTGACAGGTTGCTGACAGATAAAACGAAGTGAGGTCGGTCGCGTTCGTGCTGTCTAACCCCTGTCGCACCTCAGAAGCACCCAGAAACGTTGCTGTGGGGGCTGTGCCACGTATTTTCTTGCTGGGTTCCAGATGAAAAGATTCTTTCCGTGTGTCCCCAGGTGCAGAGCGGTGGCCGCAGGGGACCTGCATGCTGTGGGGGGCCGTGGGGTAACGGGCCCTGAGGGCAACAGCTTGTGGTGCTTGGTCGTAGCAAAATGAATCCTGTAGTTATCCCATGCATATCCAGTGCTTGCTGGTATTTATTTAAAATTTAAATTAATTAATTAAGCTAATTATTTAAAATAATTAGAAGTTCTACAAACCTTGCGGACTCTAATCCCAGCCTTGCAGGAGGGCCGTGGTTTTGAGGGGGTCTGCATGGTTTTGGGGATCCTCTGCCAGCTGTGCGCTGGGCGTGCTGTGGTCAGTGTGCTAAGGACACGACAAGATCATCTTTGCAAAGAGCTTTTGGGTTAAGAAAGAGGCTTTTGGCCGGTCTTAAGGAGATGCGTTGGGCAGTGCCGTCTGTGCCTCTGGCAGTCCTTGCTCGGCGACAATGGAGCTTTTGGGCCAGTTCCTTCCATTTTAGAGGAAAATCTCAAAGGCTTTGCATTCTGCCAAGCAACTCGTGGTTAAATAGGGATGAAAAGCGCTGTTTAGTTCAGGTGCCTTGCACAGGAGAGCAGCAGCATGTGTCCAACCGTGCTAGCAGACAGCAGAGAACCCCCACCCCGGCTCCCTCAGCCCACCCGGGGACTCGTTCCCCACATACCCGTCTCTGCTGGTGGTGCTGCAGCTGGTCAGAAGTGGCACGGGGCAGCTGCAGCTCCAGAGAAAGCAACGCGAAGAGCAAAAACCTGCAGGGGGAGCAGGAACTGCTGCGTGAGCAGGAGGCTTGCACATCCCTGACTGCAAAAAAGCAAATTCTGGGGAGGGGGAGACTAGAAGAAAACGTTGTTAGCACTGCTGGGCCTCTGTTCACTCGTTGTGGGCTGAAATACCTCCTTTCCCTACAGCTTGGCATTCTTTCTCAGAGATGATGCAGCACGGAGTGGCATTGATTGCAGAACTTGGCATGAGATGAAGGTGCAGGATTTCACACTTTCTGTGCTTGCTTCAAGCCTCGTGGGACTTCCACGCCAAATAAAATATAAAAATAAGTGCAGAAGCAGAGATTTCTCCAGCTGGAGCCCCCGTGAGCCAGATCTCAGCTGCAGAAGGGCTGCGGCTGCTGGAACATCTCAGCCTGTGTTGCACATCGTGCTGCAGTCTGCTGGAAGGCAGATGGTCGTGGAGCGCTGATGGTCGTGGAGCAACTCCAGCAGCTGGGGTTGGCTTTATGCTTTATGGACCAATCGAACCATCGCTGGTCCTGCAGCCCCAGCTGACCAGGCATAAAACACGGCTCAAACCCAGCCCTGCAGGCTACTGGAAAGCCAGGCGAAAATGTGGAGAGGCAGACATGGTTACGTCCGGTGTTGATTTACATTGCGTGCTTAATTTCCAAGTGTAGCTCAGCTGGGCTGCTTGGTTGAGATGGGTTTGGAGCTGACGTGCATCATGTCCCTGAGGTGTGGATTTGCCCATGGTGGAACTGCATACCCCGCTGCTTCTGGTGATGTAGAAATTGAAAAAAAAACAAGTTTGCAGCTTCCGTGCCAGCTCTGTTATTACGTTACCAACAAGAAGCTTTCAAGCTGTCAGCCCCTGCTTTGCTGATGATAAAATACGTTGCAAACGGGGCAGCCTTGCAGGGCAGCCACCCAGCCCAGGAGATGAGCGGCTGTGATGACTGACAGCATCACAAGGTGTGCAGGGAACGAAGGCCCAAGGTACTGCGCTGCTCTGCAGAAGCTTTCAGCATTTCAGGTGGCTATGGTTGCTCGAACCTGGAGCTGCTGAGGGACATCTTGAAGCAGCTTCAGGGCAGCAAATCAGGGGGAAGTGGAAGGAAAAGGGCCTGAGCTGACATTGCATCGCCCTGAGGGAGACGTCGTGGCCCTTGCTGTCTCTCTGCTGCTTCGCGGGGTGCAAGGGAGGCTCTGCAGGAGGCTGCGAGTGTGGGGGGTTATAGCAGCAAGTGGTTTGGGGTGGGAAAATGAGCTGTTGTTTGGGCAGCCCATGTGCCAGACCAACAAAGCTACATCGATGAAGAGTTGTCTCTGGGTAAGCCATGGGAAATTCCTAAACCGTGACTTCAGGAGAAAAACTTAGCTGGACATTGCCACATCCCCCCTCTGCCCCAAAGGAGGGTTTGGGGGGTTTAGGCATCTGGGTGAGGCTCGTTTTTTCTCTCATTTTTCCTGTTTTCTTGGGACAGACTGCTGGCCCCTGCAGGCTTACTGGGGTTCACTTTGCCAGCGGTGCAGTGTTCATGCAACGTTTTCTCTTGAAGTTGGATTTTAAGTTTCGCATTGCTCACCCAGAGACAATTCTCCACCAAAGTGACTTCGGTATCGTGGGTTGCACGATAGCTCTTCCAAGTGCAACATCCTCTGGAGCCCTCAGTTCAGCCCCTTTTTGCTGCAAAGAGCATTTCTGCCCCAGCCAAGCATCGCTCCCTGCTTTGCATCCTTCTGCAGGAATCCCCTTGCTGCAGCAGCTTTGCAACCCAGGAGTGCGGGATGCTGCAAATGCAATCCCCGCAGCGGGCTGACCTGCAGCAGCATGCCAACCCTGTCCAACATCTGGATGAGGCAACTCCTTGCAGCTGCCAGGCCCACACACGCTGCTGCCCCAGCCGCGTGCAGGATGCTCGGCTTTCTTCTGCGAAGCATCGCACGGCTCAGCCCTAAATCCCCTTTTTGGCAGGTTTGATGTAAAAATACCTCGGAAATCCACTGCAGGTGGCCATGAAATAGCCTTTCTTATTTATGCTGCTAAGCAAATAGACGTCTGCATTTGTGTGCTGGACATGCAGGGTGTCCTCGGGAATAGAAAGTGCTCCAAATAAATTCCTTGAAACGGAGAGAAGGAAAATCTTTATCCCCTGAGTGCTAAGGATCCAGGCCTTTTGGTAGTTCGTGTCAAATTAATTACAAAATAAAACCTTTACATTTCTGAACAGCTGGTTTTTACACTTTCAGAGATGAATTTTGTTCCTGATTACTGTAGGCTTATTCCTGCGAAGCGAACCGTAAAATAAGACCAGGGGAAAGTTGCTGAGGGAGTCGTGATCTCCCTGTTCCAGGCGGTGTGCGCGTTCAGGGGGCTGTTCCTTTTTAATGTTTTCCATAGTAGGTATTTTCTCCTCGTGAAACTTTTCTCTTGTGCTTTAGGAGGGCAGGAACCAGTGCATGGTGTCTGCACGAAGGTTAAAATAAAAGGCAAAGAGACAGGGGAGATGTGGAGACGTTGCTTCACGGGGTTGCGTTTGGGAGCCTTTGCACTGGGCTTTTGGGCTCATGCACGGTTTGCTCAATGGATGCCCCCAGCCCTGGTGGCATCTGGGTGTTTTCAGAGCACTTTTGGCTGCTGCACTGGGGACTGATGCTGCAATAAATCGGAGTGAGGCAGAAGCGGTGCTGCCGAGGGCCATCCTAGGGAATGTTTGAGAATAAAAATAGCAGTGTTTTGGGTGCGAGTTCTCAACATTTTGCATTATTGCCGTCTTCTGCTGGTGGGCTTTGCAGCAGGTTGGTGGGTTTTGCCATAGATTTGGTGAAATTAATGACTAGTAAATTTAGGACAAATAAAAAATTATAATCTTTTGTGCAATCTGTAGTCAGCCTCCGAAATTCTCCACCACAGTGTGTAAAACTGTGTGTAAAACCGTGTGTTTTTAAAGGATCTGGGTTAATTTTACAGCATGCATTTCAAATAAGCTGATCCTGTTTGCACAAGGCTGCTGCCTGCCAGCACAGAGCTGCCCAGAGGCAGCATCCTTCTGCCTTACATTGAAGAGAGGAGCCCCCACTGGCACTATGGGGGTGCTGCTTGGAGTGGTGTGGACGGAGGACAGGGAACAGGGCTGCAGAGTTGGTACCCGGTGCCAAATCTACTTTCAAACCACTCCGTACGCAATGAACAAACTCATTCCCTTGCTGCCCCGTCCCTGGGGGTGCTCAAGGCCAGGCTGGGTGGGCCCTGGGCAGCCTGTTCCGGGGGGTGGCAGCCAGCCCCCAGCAGGGGTTGGAGCTAGGTGATCTTTAAGGTCCCTTCCAGCCCAAGCCATTCTATGATTTTATTACAAGCTCAGAGCACTGCAACCAGCCACGCTGGCTTCCTTGTTCCTTGTGCTCAGCTCCAGGTTCCAGATCTCTGGCTCGAAGATGCTCCAGACACCCAGTGATGGTAAGCGGCAAACAAAGAACCATTTGCATTTGTTCTCACCTCCTGTGACTCGGGGGCTGTCTCGGGTTCAGGCTGTCAGGCTTGTGTCTCAATACACCAGGGAGCTGGCAGTGTGTAATTGGAATAGGTCTTGTAATAAATAAAGCAAGCAAGAAAAGCCCGGCCTTTAGATGTAAAAGGTCATCCCATCCATCATCACGGAAATAATTGAAAAAGCACCAGAAGCAAAGACATGAGGACACAACCCACCCAGATGCCTGCTCCAGGGTATTTATGTCTGACCCCACATAGAGCTCGTGGTGCCCAGGGAGGCGAGACCCCAGCCCAGCCTGGTTCCCCCACCCGAGGAGAGCTGTTTGCGTTCACCCCTCCTCTCCCCGCCTTTGCCAAGAGGCAAGCAGCTAACTCCAATTTCCCCTGGCTCTGAGGACGCAGAGGCTGCCTTGAGGACGGGAAGAGGCAGCTCCTCAGCGAGCTGCCATTGAACAGCCCGAGCACACCGAGCTGAGGGGAGTCGTAGTGCACAATAACCAGCGCAAAGCCACGGGGCAGCCAAGCATCGTGGGCTGGGAAATGTGTATTTTGGGAAATAGTGCAGTCTGGGAAACTGTGCGTACCCAGAAAGAGCTCTGAGTCCCCCTCGAGTGTGAAATTTGCTGTAAAAACAGAAAGGAGTAGCTGGCAGACACCGAAGGCTTTTGGTAGCGAGTGACCGAGAGCAGACTCCTTGGAGAAGAGAGAACCTGCAGCAGAGTGGAGGCTGCTGGTGGATTTAACCTGAAATTCTGCCTTCTTCAGGATCTCTTGGGAAGGTTTTGAGTGGAATAAAGAGTTGAAAGGAGAAAAGTCTTACATTTCAGTGGGGCACAGGCTGGCATTTTGTATCCCTTCAGCACCGCCCACATCATTCCTAGAGCTGCGTGCAGGTGATCCTGGGGGTTCGATCGATCCCCCTGGGGCGGTCGCTAGGAGTTGTGTGGCCCCACGTGGTGCTGTGCTTGTACAAATAATAAATAGCAGCTGTAAAGCCTCTCGCTGAATCAGCAGTTTCAGCAGTAATTTCAATTAAAGGGCTAAATGAGGTTAATCCTTGTGCCAAAGGATGCTTACAGAGTGCCTGAGCTGGCTTGGCTGTGGATGTTGCATCAGGCTGGAGGATACAGAATAGAAAATAATTTCTTTGCTGTTGATTTTTTTTTTCTTTTAATTTCCACTGGAAATTAACCCAGAGCATCAGCATCATTGCCCGGACGGTGTTGTGGCTGCAGCCTTGGTGGGGATGCAGGACTGCAGTGCTGCAGAGCAGCTCTGCTCTCAGACGTGACCATACAAATACACCTTGTGCCTGACGGCTGCTGCTCGGTGATTTCGAGTTCCAGCTGTCACATTTACAAGCACAATCTTTTCCCCTCCGTGTACCAATTTACCCTGGAATCACAAAGTTACGTTTGTCACATCCTCAGCAATGGTGGTGACACAGAGCTGCAGTTGCTGGCTGTGCCAAACTTTTTAGACGTTCAGGGCAGAAAGGTTTGACTTCCCACAGACAGCAAAAAGGGGCTATGGTTACTAATTCTCTTTTTGCAATAAATCTCACTCTGGGTTTCAGGCATGGGATTTTGTATCCCTTTCTATAAGCAAGTGGCTGTGCAGTGCTGTGCCTCTGCGTTGTCCCCTGCCATTTAGATGGATGGATGCATCGCTGGGAAATAGATGTTTGGGTGCAATAATCCTGCCCATGGTCACCCTCAGGCATACAGCAAACTCAGTCTCACCCGAGGTCTGTCTGTACCAGTACATGTGGCTCCCTCTATGCTCCCACTGGAGGCTCAGGAGCAGGGTTTGGCTCCAGGTTTTACTGCAGAGACCCGAAGTTAGGTGGGATTTAATCCACTTTACCCATTATTTTCATATTTTGCCTACTGTGAGGGGATCATCTGAGACAAGGGTCATCACTGGGTGACATTTTTATAGAATCATAGAACCCTGAAGGTTGGAAAAGACCTCTAGTCCAACTGTCAACCTAACACCACCATGCCCACTAAACCGTGTCCCCAGGTGCCACATCTGCACGTTTCTTGAACATCTCCAGGGACGGTGACTCCACACCTCCCTGGGCAGCCTGTTCCAATGCCTGGGTGTGTATATAGATGTATATATATGTATATATATCTCAATTTGCTATAGAGGACGTGTCCCCAGCGATGGCCAAGGAGGCGGTGTTTGCATTGATTGCCTGTTGAAAGCAGTAGCATTTTGCCTAATTACAGGCCTGATTCCGCTCACTCCCACCAGCAGCAAAACTCCCACTGTCTGCCTTTGGAATGGGATGATATAAATGTGGCTGTGATGGCTGCAGTCCTCGTATTGTCGTAATTCCTGAGCGCCAGGCGTGAATGCAGATGTCCTCACACGCTCCTGTGGAGCAAGACATGCCCGTCGCCCTATTTCACTGGTCCACATGTCATGTTTTCCCATGGGAGGTGAGACTCAAAGACTGCCCCTCCTGCTCACCACCATGCAGTTGGCACGTGCACGAGTGATGGGCGATGCTTTGCACGCGCGAGTGATGGGGAATGGTTTTGTGTGCATGAATGATGGGGAGTGGTTTTGCATGCATGCGTGGATTTTCTGCACTGGAGAGCACTGGGGCATTGCCAGGAGGTCTACGTGGAACCAGTGAGTACAAAGCAAAGCGCACCATTTGTACAGCTGCTCCAAATTTTGCTCTTCCAAATAATGTAACCACCCCAACGGAACCAAAAAGAGCGCGTGTGCTAACTTTTGAGTATCACTAGCTAAAGTATTTGGTGTTGCATTATGGAAACATCTTTCTTAATTGACCGTGGAGGAAACTTGAGATCCTAAATGGTGGTGCTCTGAATTACGGCTTGGTTGTATGCCAGCAAAATCCTGCGGTGCACATCCCTCGGTGCCTGGTGTGCATCAGGTGGCACGGGGCATAGAGCCACGTGGCCGTGGATGGTCCTTACCCCTGTCCCAGCCCCAGGTGGGGACAGGCTTTGCTTTTCCTCCTGCCCCGAATATTTCACTTCAGACAGAAGTTGTAAATACTCGGGGTTGTAAGTGGGAAAAGCCTCCCTGGGCTTTAAGCTTCGCTGGGTACAGAGAAATGCAGTTTTCAGTCCAGCATTTAGTGCTTGTCTCCTCTGCCTAAGGACGAGGGAGCCTTGCTGCTTTGTTCTTCGGAAGAGGCATGAGATGAAGCTGTCCCACTGGGAGCACTTGGAGCTTTTTGTCCTTTTCATGAGGCTGACACTTCCCTCTGCACGCACTCTGCAGAAAGGCTGAGCTCCTACAGGGAAGACCTGAAAAATTCCAGACATGCAATGCTCTCACAGCAAGGAGCAAACCTGCCTGGGGAGCAGCCGTCCTGCAGCTGCTCAGTATCGCAGAGGGGTTGTGGAGGGGCTGAAGGCCGTGGCCAGGGAATCCCAAGCCAGTCCCACCCTGGGTGACTGGGATGGACGAGCCCACCAGCATTTCCCCAGCTACCGAGTCCTGAGGAGGCCTCGAAGACGATCAGGGGCTGAAGCTGCTCTGCTGCAGTGAAAGGCTGAGGGAGCTGGTGATGCTCAGCCTGGAGAAGAGGAGGCTCCAGGGAGACCCCACTGCAGCCTTCAGCGCCTGAAGGGAGCTGATAAACAGCAGGAGAGCGACTTTGTGCACGTTCTGACAGTGACAGGACAAGGGGGAATGGTTTTTAGCTAAAAGAGGGGAGATTTGGGTCAGATGGGAGGAGGAAACTCTGCACCCAGAGGCAGCGAGGCCCTGGCCCAGGCTGCCCAGAGCAGCTGGGGGTGCCCCATCCCTGGGGGTGCTCGGGGCCAGGCTGGGTGGGCCCTGGGCAGCCTGAGCTGGGGGGGGCAGCCAGCCCACAGCTGAGGTGGGGCTGGGGGTATTTGGGGTCCCTTCCAGCCCAAGCCATTGTATGCTTCAGTGATGCTGTGATTGCCGTGGTGATGGAGCTGCAGCTGCTTCCATGCTGGGGACAGAGTTGTGCTGCTACTTGGGAGGGAGTTCAACAAGGGTAATGAAGAACAATTCATTAAATGAATCAGCAGGGAGAGGTTAGGAAGACAGATTGTAATTATTATCCAAATGAATCCTGGCCTTCAAGCCATACGCTGGCACCTGCTATAAGGCTCCGGGGCTCCCGGCGCTGGGATGCTGGTGCAGGAGCGGACAGCGCTGCTGAGACGGTGCTTGCAAGGAGGAACGGGCACGCAAGGCAGCCACTTTTCTCCTCTTCCCACACCATCTGCTGCTTCCTGAGGGCATGAGCCAGGTTGTTCCTGTTGTCTGACCTCGTTCAACCCGAGTCCGGTGCTGTCGCCGTCCCAGCCTGGCACATCTCGGGCTGCTGACCTCGGTTCACCCGCACATCCCTGCATGCTGATGGCCTCACGGTTCTGCTGGGGCATTGATTTTCATAAGATGTGAAAGCTTTCATAAAAAAAAAAAAAAACAGTAGACATCAAATAATAATGCTGTTTTTTAAAAGAGAGCTGAAGACCCGACGTTCTGCAGCAGGTTCCTGGAGGGCTGCAGGGTGCCGCTGTGCAAAATGAGTCTTGGGAAATGGAATTTAAGAGACATTCGTGGGCTAATTGGTGCTCCTGTGGGAGATGAGCCTTTGTGGGAGCATGCAAATATTGTTCCCTGCTACTGACAAATCGTGGTCTGGTGGGACGTGGCTCCTCCATGTTGTGGTGCATCAGCTTGTTAGGGGTGGAAGTAATTAGGGCTTGATGGGGATCAGAGAGAGGGTAACAGTGTCCTCAGGTTATGGACCGACATAATTCTCAAATATTTGGAGCTTCACCATTATAGTTTATTATAGTGCTATATTTCTTTTTAAATATCCACTCAACTAGTGCTAAATTGCAGTGATTGCTGTGGAGGTGATTTATGCCAGCTATAAGGACCCTCCATAAGTACTCACTGCTCAGACAAATGCTCGCACCAATGTGCCATTACAGGGAGTGGCTGATTGCACAAATGTGAAGGAAATGGCAATATCTCTTGGTGAACGAAACGTGCCTCTGTGTTTGTACAGCTGGAGTTTAACTGGTTTTGAAGGGTAGAATATGGGGGTATGAGCTGCCATCTACTGCGTAACATTTAATGCCATCCTATAAAATAAATTAAAAAAAGAACTGGTCCTGCCCAGTGGCAAAAACTGGTTTTGAAGGCAGAGATCTATATATTAGGAGTGTTATATGTTATATAGCAGTTTGTCAGCAGCTATTACATTTGGGATGCTGGCTCCTCGTTTGTGAAAGAGGTAGCACTAATGCTAGCACAAGACCATCTTAGCCTCAGGCAGTATCTAGGACTTCAATAACTTCTTCTTTAAAGGCAGCAGAACAGCAGAGCTGACATCCCTGCTGCTCCCGTGCAGCTGGATGGGAGCAGCGCCCGGAGGGCTGCGGGCAGACATCGAACCCATTTCCACGCAGCGCCTCCGTGCCTCGCCTGGCGGAGCTGCTTGACAGGCCCCGCTGGGACGTCGCAGTCTCGGAGGCCGTGAGGAAAACCCTGTCCTTGTAAACACATCGCTGACAACTTTTATGGCTCTGCTTGCCGGAGCTCCGTCCCCATCACTCTTCTCTGTTGCGAGATTAAACCTGACATGGTGGAGGATGGATGATATTTTCCTTGTCTGACATCCTTCTGTGCCAGGTTTCTGCTAATACAAAACAAAGAGAGATTGAAAGAGAAATCCACAGCTGCTCTTGGAAGGGGAGAAGATGCCGAAATATTTTTTTTGTTGTTTTTCCCCTCCTGGTTTATGTTGCTGTTTGAAAGAGCTGCATCTTGTGGCTGACCAGCTAAATCATCTTTTGAGTGCATGGTTCTGTGGGTTTTTTGTATCCCCCCAGAGTTTTTATAGGTCTGAAATGCATCATCCTCCTCAATAAAGAGGATGCCCCAAAGGCTGGTGAGGCTCGTGCATTCCCCGCCCTCCTGGCACCTTCAGGACCTGAACATTTCGCTGCAGGTCTTTGAGACCCAGCCTGAGACGTTGCTGTAAAACCCAATTTTACAGCACGGTTTGCTGTGGGGCTGAGGTGGAGCTGGTGAGTCCCAGCACTGTGCCCAGCTGTAGGGCCATGCTTTGGGCACTGCGGGAGTTGAGGTACCCAAAGCACGTCCCTGAAGACACCACCAAGGCAGTGTGAGGTGCGCATGCAGGAGCCCAGGGTGCCCCAAAGCACATTCTGCTCAGCACTTGAGACCTTGAGGCCTGCTTGGGAATATTACTGCTGCCCCCACCTTCCTAGGATGGGCTCTGGGCTCTTGGCCAGGCACAACACTGCGCCTTCCCCACTCCTCCATGGTGGAATTCCCTCTTCCTTGGAGAGATTCAGAACCCGTCTGGTCCTGGGCAACCTGCTGCAGATGGCCCTGCGTGAGCAGGGGCTGAACGAGACCCAGCAGCTTTCCCATCAGGACCCCTTGGGGCTGTATGTCCTGCTCGGGGAAGGGGCACTGGGCTGGCTGGGTGTTGAGGCTGGATGTTGCCTTGTCCTTGTGGCTGTCATCTCGTTGTTGAGTGACATCTGCACACGCTGGGGAGGTGAAAAACCTGTTGCTTTTCAATGTGTGCTTGGTCACATTTGCCCATTTCACTTTTGTCTGCTTCCATATTTCAGTATTTGCTGTTTTTTGCTATGCTATTGGAAATCTTCCAAGGGAAATTTACTGCAGTTGTAAGGGCATCATCTAATTTTTTTTCTAGCAAAAATCTTGTCTCTGCTCAGAAAGGGGATTTGATTCCCCCAGTCCTTCTGCACGTAAGATTGGAAGGGAGATGAAGTCTCTTCTGCCTGCTAGGTGTGAGTTACCTCCATACCAAGCTGTCACTGCAATCTTTCCTTTGGAAAGAGATCTCCCTGAGATCTGACACTTCAGAAACCTGTTTATCGTAGGCATCCCTTGCAATTTTCTCTTTGCAGCCATCATTTCGTTTTAAATAACTTCCTGCTGCCACCTGCCAGAGTGTGAACAAATGGACCATCGGGATGCACCTGCACGGAGCCGGCTGGGCTGGGCTGTTCCTCGCCCCCCTGGTGAAATGCTGACGTGGCTCAGCGGTGCCACGAGGGAGCCGTGCAGTGTGCATGGGCCAAAAGCTCAGAAATAAGGTCGGCTTTCCTCCTAAACAGGATCTTTTCCATCATCCCTTGTTAGGTTCCCGCCCAAATCCTTCTCCTTGCTCCCCTTTCAGTTTCATGTTCCTGTTCTCCTGGACCTGCGTGGAAACTCCCTTGGATTTCTTTCCTCTCTGTCGTCCCTGATGCTGCTGGACATGGTTCGATGAGATATGTCTCTAAATCTTTATGTCCCACAATTGAAGAGAAGATGGTTGTGGAGGATGCTAATTTGCCCTCTTTTCAGTGCTTAGTGCCTTAATCTAACAAATCACATCTTGCCTTGTCAGTGAGCCCCAGCCCGCATCTTTGTCTGGTTTAGAAAAGTAATTTACAGACTTCACATTACTTGCTTTCACCATCATTTTGCTCCGTACTGAAAGGATAATTTATCAGCAGATATGCTTGTCCTGTGTGTGCTGGTTATGAAGTGTGAAATACCTTTTTCTCTATTACTCCAGTCAGGCTTGCTTGCATTTTGAGTGTCAGCCCTCCTTGGACTGTTGGTTTGACACGCAGCAGGATACACATTGCTGTCTCTGAGCTCTTGGAGGTGTTGTCTCCTTTTTCGTACATGGAGTGTGTTTGCGGTACCCATGCTCTGCTTCTGAATTCCACCAGATACAAGCTTTTCTCCTGTATGTCTCAGCACAAGGAAGGGATCCTCGTGTCACTCAGATGCTGTTTACAGCTTTCAGTCGTGTTTACCTTTGCACTTAAGCGGGTGCAGAGGAGCTGTCAGAAGTAACCACCGAGCCATCAGAGGGAAAATTTGGTATTTTTATAGATGACTCTCAAGGCACATGGCTGTGTCTTTTTCCTCGTTTGTGCTGGCCTCCATTTCATTTTGAGTTAGAACGTTACGAACAGCCAGCAGCGCTGTTTTCCCCTAAGACAAATATGCTGAGGTTAAATCATTCTGCTTTGCCTCGTGTTTACTGTCTGGGATGTACCACAGCAGCCAGTAAATACTGGTGTTACCCTCTCCAAACAGCTCCATCCTTTTATCCTGATGATTTCATAATGGTCTGAATCCTCCCAAACCCATGCCCTGTTATCAGGGAGCCAAAAAGATCTGGAAACCAAGGGAATCTACTGAAAAAGCTTTATCTTCCGAAACAATCATTTGTAGCAGCAGTGAGAAGGTCAGGAGCAGCACAGCCCTGTGGAATGTGAATTGAAATGAATGTGCGTGCGATTTTGAACTTGGCAATGCCTTTTTAAATGCTGTTATAAATAGAGTTTTACAGCTGCTTAGGGAGAGATAGAAAGCCTTGTGGCTGAGGCTGTCCAGAGAGGTACAGGTGGAGAAAAGAGGGAGCGGGCAGCGGGGCATGGACATCGATCAGAGCTGTACCATGGAGAGAAATAAACCCTCTGAGGCTCTACTTAATGCCCGCTGCTCCCCACAGTCCTCTCCCAAGCAGGCTCAAAGCCTTCATGGCTCAGATGATGTTTCCAAGCTGAGGTTCAGCGCGATGCTCAGGAAGGTGCTTGCTCCGCGCGGCATCCCGGGCGGGCAGGGAGGATGGGGTGTGTTTTCTGGGATGTGTGGAGGTGGAGCTGCTGTTGTGTGGGTCGTGCTGTGCACAGCGGGGTGTTGATTGCTGGGGCTGCATTTTGGGTGCAGGAGTTAGCACGAGGTGCGTGTAGGGAGGTGGAGCAGGCTGTCCAGCTGCAGTGCAGCAGGGTGGCTTTCTCCCCCCTTTTTTTTTTTTCTTTCCAATTTTTTCCTCTTTGCTTGTTTGCATGATGAATTTGTGACTCCCTTCTGCTAGGAGCAGGGCTGAGCCTAGCAGATGCCTGAAGGCATTGCTTGGGCACCAACACTGTCCACCATGGCTTAGGTCTGCCTTTCCCATAGGCTGCTCACTTTATTCTCTTGGATTTTCAGTTCTCTGTGCTCTAAGCCCTGGGGTGCTCTCGCAGTGAGGGCTACTGGATGTCAGTGGCGGGAGCAGCACGAGCCAGCCCAGATCCCCAGCGGAGGCATCTTCATGGGGTTTGGTTGGGTCAGGAGGGAGCTTTGGGAGCAAATCTCCCAGCTGTCCCCACTCACTGTGCTTTGCTCTGTGTCGCGGAGCTGTTTTGGGACACTGGGGCTCCACTCTTTGTGGAGGAAACTTAGTGGGAAGATGTGCTCCAGCCCAAAAAGTTGCATGGTTCCTTGTGAGGGTGAGTTCTCCGTGTTACACTCACCACCCTGGTGCACCGTTTGGCTGTACAAGCCCACAAGTAAATGCCTGATTTGCATACATGAGAGGGTGGATACCCACCAGGAGCCTTAATGAGGTTTGGGTGCTTGATGATAGCCCTAAAGAGCAACGGAAAATAGCATGGCTTTCCTGGAAACACTTCTCTGCAGAGTCCCAGGAGAGATGTAGGTGAGGGATGTAACCTGTGTCTCAGGTGCCCCTGGGCTCGCTGTTTCCCATCTGCTCTGCAAGAAATGATCTGCCAAGGCGGTGGTAGATGGGCTCGTGGGCAGTGCCAGCAGCCTTTGGTGGTCCCTGGCTGCGGGTGGAGAGGAGGGGTTGGGGAAGGTCCCTCCCCTTGCAGCTCACTGTTTGATTTGGTTTTCTGGGGTGGGGGGCCCAGAAGTGCAGCCCAAGTGAGCCCCAGACCCCTGTCGCTTGTTTCTTGGATAAAAATGCCCTAAGTGGAGGTTTTACACTTGAAATTTTACAGCTGCGGAGGGCGATATAAAAAGCCCTGTAAAATTGCCTGGATTTATTTGGCTAAAGGCTGCACTGGGTGCATCAGCATCTAAATCCTTACTCAGCATTTACAGTGTGCTGTTGCTTTGTATATAGGCTTACTTGTGTTCCCATGATTTCCGCTAATGTAGGTTCTCGTCTTGCTGTATTTTAAACTATCCTAATTAGAAATTTTTGACTTCTGCCTTCAAAGCCTATCTGGGAAAACCCATCTAGGGGCACTAGCTGCTAACACAGGCTTACTGTTTTTCAGATTATCTTTCCAGCTTGGGTGCTTTAATAGGTCAGTCAAGTATTAAAAAGGGATTTTCACTTGGATAAAATCTTTTTTAAAAGGGCATAGTTTTTGCTGCAAGCGCTTTGCATTCTCTGTGTCTCTTTTGCACCAATTGGAGGTTTTTAACATGACTATGATTTCATGCCCCAGAATAGTCTTTTTAAAAAAATTTTTCTTCACCTGCTTCCCCGATGCTGTGCTTTATAAGGCATATGTCAATATTTGATGGGAATAAATTGCCGACGGCTCCAGCTTCTGTGTTGCTTTATGAATCATCTCAGGGTCGTGTGATCTCAGCAAACGCGTTAGCGCCTGGTGATCTGCGCCGAGGCGGGACCACAGCCAGCGCTTGTGCTCCCTTCGCCCTGAATATTCATGAGTGGCCTTTGCCAGTTGCTGACTGATTGCCAGGCCGGGCTCTCCGTGACCACAAAGAGCGACTCGAGGTGCTTTGCACTCCCGATTTTGCACCAGTGAGCATAGAGGCATAGAAGTGTACAATAGTTTGGGCTGGAAGGGACCCCAAAGCCCCCCCCAGCCCCAGCTGTGGGCAGGCTGCCACCCCCCAGCTCAGGCTGCCCAGGGCCCACCCAGCCTGGCCCCGAGCACCCCCAGGGATGGGGCACCCCCAGCTGCTTGGGGCCAGGGCCTCACCACCTCCGGTTGCAGAATTTCCTCCTCCCATCTGACCCAAATCTCCCCTCTTTTAGTTTAAAACCATTCCCCCTTGTCCTGTCAGTCTCACTATGATGGCTGGGAGTTGCTGGGTGCAGTGATTTGGGATTTCTGAATGGCTCTGAGCACATGCAGGGTTGGCTGAATCCTTATCAGGGAAGAGGAAGAGGGAGGAGTGATTGGAGTATTGCATTTTTTTGGCATCATTCCGTTGTTCCCTTTGGCTGCCAAGCAGCAGGCATGAGCTGTGCCCCCAGGGTTTGATACTTGGTGTCACTGAAAGGACAGACAGCAAATAGCGAGTATCCACCTGGGCAGTGCTGCAGGCTCTTGCCTTGCTGGATCCACTCAGCTCCCAAAACTTGTTCCTGGCTTGTCCGGGGTTGCAGGGGACATTGACACATGGGGTCAGGGGCAGATAGTGAGAGCCTGCTGAAGGTTTGCTCACTGCTCTAAAACAGCTTTCTTTGCCTCTTCTCCATCTTCTGTTTTCTGTAAGGAAAAGGCAATATGCTGAATTATTAAACCAGATTAGATTTATCTGGAGATGTTTCGCTTTGAGCTGCAGCACATGGCTGTTTGTCATCACTCCGCCTGCATTCAGGTGCAAAGAAGCATTTGTTACAAGGCACTTTCCCTTCTTTTCTCCTCGCAGGTGTTTACAAAATATGGGAAATGCTACATGTTTAACTCAGGAGAAGAAGGGCGGCCTCTTCTTACCACGGTCAAGGGTGGGACAGGCAATGGACTGGAAATCATGCTAGACATACAGCAGGATGAATATTTGCCAATATGGGGAGAAACAGGTAAGACCACCTTTTTCTTCTTGCAAATACAAATGTAATGATTTTCTGGTTATATTTTTAGAAAGATTATCCCGTCCCATTCTTCTAGCCAGTGTCAGATGATCCAGCACATCCCTCATCCCTAGAAAGGTGTTTTTAGGAGGCCACTTTCAAGGTGGACCTCCAGGTTCTGTGATTTCCTCCTCGATGTTCAGGGACACTCGTTGCCCTAGCTGCTGCCTGTGTGTGGGTTACTGCTGCGTGGGAGGACCACGGGGCTGTGTGCTCCTGCAGGTCTCCTGTGAGCCCCTTTGAGCACTTTTCAGTCTTCTGTTAAGAGGAGAGTTGGCAACATTCTTTCAAAACTTAAAATTTATTTGTGTGGTGTTTGATTCTTAGGATTTGAACAGATTCCCACAGTCCCATCAATCATTTGCAGTTGCACAGTCCTTTATAGCAGCAGCTTTGCCTTCCAGTTTGCAGCTCATACTGAACGTCAGCCTCATCTGGCCTGGGTGGAGATGGTGATCTGGAGATTGATTTCTGACTTGTTGCAGGTGTTTGCAGGCTGGTCCTTTTAAAGGCAAAACAGGTTCACAGACAGTGGGAAGGTGAAGTATATTTCTTACTTCTGATGCTTTATTGCTTACAGACTGCCTTGGGGCAGGAGACAATGTTGGTGGCTCACAGGTGCAGCAGGGTTGGACAACCACACCATGAGCTCTGTGTGTTCAGCCTTGTTGGGTCTGGGGCCCCTCTGAAGTCCCCAGGGTGATACAGACCCTGTGCTAAACCTTACCACTGCTAATCTCACCTGTATTTAACTTGAATTTGTACTCAGCTGAAGACCAGAGGCTTGGGGAAGATTCTCATGTCCTGGAACTGGGCTGATGTTACAGGTGCTGGGTTGTGTTATCTATTGAGGTCACTACCTGGCCACAAAACGCAATAGGATTCAAAACAATATAAATAGGGCTCTTACTTTAATTAAGTGGGATAGGTGAAGCTCCTGGGCTTGCTGTGAGCCCATTTGGCCATGTTTTTACAGGCCCAGGTAGAACTGGTGCTTGTCATTGAAGCTCATAAAACATAATCTTTGCCTTTCAACAAGAGACTTTTTCATCCTCTGCATTCATACAGCGCCTTGTACAAGCTGTCTTCAATCTTCATTGGGCTCTCTGGACACTACCAGAATAAAAATATTAACTATAGTGGTTAATAGTTGCTGTTCCCATGGAAACACTTAACTCAGCTCTTAGCAGGTAAGTGAAGGAGTTGATGATTTCCAAATATTTGCATAATAATGCAAATGTGTTTGGGATTAAATCTCCCCGGCTGCTACCCGTGGGACTGCACAAACTTGGCTGTCCAGTGGAGAGCACTGTCAAGGACACTCAGCTCGTGGCAGTGAGCTTCAGCCCTTGCTAAGGCGAGGGAGAGGGGTAGGGGTGGGCACGGGGTGGGATCTTCGTGCTGCAGTGCCATAGCCCCACGGTTATAGCCCTGGATGCCTCCAGGATGGCAGGAGTTGAGTTTCTTCCTCCCAGTGCGTTAATATCTCTGCTGTAACCTATCCTGTCTTGTTCTGTCCTTGTGTTTAACTCTTCACGTATCTCTTCAGACTGGTTTTGTTGCTCTGTTTCCCCTGTAGCCATCCTGTATTCAGCAGCTGCTCTTTTCGTTGCCTCGTTGGCAATTGTTTTTGTTCTTGACATTTTATCTCCACGTTCCAGCTTCCGCAGCACCCCTCCAGTGGGGCTGCTCAGACCATTTCTTTTCCCAGCTGCTCGTACCGTGCTGACCTGAGTTTTCCAGAGCAATCAGCACCTGCAGCCTCCTGAGCTGCTCTTTGTCGTGGTGGTGGCATTTCTTGAAGGGCTTTGTGAATGCTGAAGGTTGGACATCTTCCATCACCTCAGGAAGAGCTTTACCTGGAAAAAAGAAGTGGTTATCTTACCTGTCATGGTGGTTTTGGCTTTTGTGCATCCTGCAAAGGTCTGCCCCATAGAAAACAGCCACCCAAAGAGCCCCAGTTCATCCAGACCATGGCCAGGGCACCCCGCAGGGCCTTTCCCCTGCACCTCGGGTCCCTCAGACGCTCATTGGCACAGGGCAGTTGGGGTTCTTTTGGGTGCTGGGCTGATTTTTATTAAGGCAAAGTTCAGTCAGTAGTGTCTTACTGTTATTTAGTGTCATAGCCCCTCTTTTTTGCTCCAGATTTGAAGGTACCATAAAAAAGCATCCATCACATCCTGTCATGGAAATAGG
>VXAV01003904.1:9312-78644 GCA_013399715.1 Alectura lathami
TTTTTTTGTCTTTGCACTGGCCGTTGCTCAGAGGCTGCATCCTGTCTGCTCTTCTGCTTGCCATCAGGGAGAGCAGCTCCCATGCTGTTACCCTGGGTCCTTACAGGGAGCTACAGCGTAGGTGCAAATTCCCTTCCTTAAAATGGTGATAAACGTCAGCGATAAAATGAATGGGCTGTTCTCACCGTTCCCAGGGCTGCTTAATATGTGGAGTTCCTTTGTTTAACACTGTGATTTCATTTTCTTTCCCTCTTCTCTCTCTTTTTTTTTTTTCTTCTTTAATCTGATTTTGCGATGCTTGGGAAATGGAGTCTTAATTTCCTGTCCTTCTCGATCTGCCTTTCACAGCTTCCTGGGAATGTATGTCTTCAGGAAAATGAAAGTATGAGAAGAACTCTTATGTACATTCCAGTTGCAAAAATGCAGCCACAAATCTCACATGAGGAGTGCAGAATGAATTAAGTCAAGACAGCGTTGTGTAATGCGGTCCTTAGAGATGGACCCCATCTGACTGAATTAGCTGAGGATGCAGCAGTTCAGAGGTCACCTTTGGATTTCTCAGGAAGGAAATCCAGTGGACCAAGGCAGGATGCTGCAGGAAGCCTGCAGTTCCAAGGGGCAGGCTTTTTGTTCCATGACTGCAGGACCAAAATCCCCTCGTATGTCTCAGCTGGGATTATTTGCTATTAGGTTCTTGGCCAGGCAGCAGCAAGTGCAGTTTTATCTCTGTAACCTGCTTAAAACCTGCAAGTAGTTCCATTCCCATCAGACTGGGGGCTTCCACAAAGGCAGGGTTTGTTTTCCTGACCCTGCTGGCATTTCAGACGTGGGCTGTGGCAGAGGCAGGAGTGGCCCAAACACAGCTGGGTGGAAATGGAAGCGTTGAGGCTCCGAGGTGCGTGTCTGCTTGGGCGGACGTTGTGGAGGAAGAGCTACAGAAATGTTGTGAGATGTTGAGCAGCTTGAGTGATGCTGGATAAAGCTGTTCCAGGCTGAGGAGCAGGGTTAGGGGATCCTAGAGACTTCTGAAGAGAAGATTGATTTCAGCGTGCCCCCAGCATTTGTGATCTACTTATCCTCACTTCTGTGCTTTGGAGTCTGCAAAATCAAAACAGAGTTGCTCTGGAGATAATCCTATTTCCACTGTCCATTAAATGCCAGTACACATATTCTTATTACTGGCAGACACGCAAACAGTCATAGGTTGGTACAAACACCTGGCGTATGTGGCTTAGGGATCTGCACCCTTAGGGGAACCTGCCTCATGCCAATACCACGGCTGGAGTGAGATTCAGCAAGGTGTTGTGGGGTTTGACCCACGGTACCTCTCGCTCTGTCATTTCAAAATCTCAGCAAATGCCACCCAAACAAACAAACGAAAAAGCATTTCCAGCAAAGTCTGAGGGGAGCTGGGCTGTGGCAGGAAGCCGTGCAGCAGCTTTGGGTGCCTGCAGCCGCAGGCTGAGTCAGGGCTTCGAGGGAAGGAGTCGTGTCTTATCAGCTGTAGAGATTCTTTCTTCTTTCTTCCTATTTTTTAGACTTGGAACTCTGAGCTGAAATGGAAAAAATCCTTAGTACAATGTGCAACAGAAAGCCAAGTGATTTTTTTCCTCTTTTTAATCAAGCACAGCAAAACCAACAAAACCCCTGTGGCTCTATCTGATTGACATTGTCTAAACCCATAAATATCTGCAGCTCCATCACCTGCTGCTTGTCACTGGGTGCTTTTCTGGCCCTGAGCTGCATTTCAGCACCGCAGGGGTGCTGACTAGCCCTTAGCTAGCCAAAGAGTGGCCTAAAGACTTGCCTTGTCCTGGAGGGGGGTTATTTCTTCCCCCTCCTCCCCCAGTTACCCTCATCTAAAATGAGCTCAGGAAGGGTAGATTTACTAGAAGGAAGTTACAGAAGAAATTATTTCTTTTTTTTTTTTTTTTCCCCTGTACTTGGTGCTAGCTAATCCATGAAGCATGCTGGTTGATGCAAGATGTGTTTAATAAACTCTTATTGGTACTCCACACCTACATAGCTGGAAAAATAACTGCGATACAACTAGCAGTCCTCCTTGAGCCGCTTCTGTTCTCTTTTGACATTATTTCCAAATATGCTCGGATAAAAGATCAAGACCGAAATGAAGAATTGCACTGCAAGATATCGAAAGCTTCTGGCTGCACTTCAACTTCTGCCTGCAGCAAGCTGCAGGATTAAGCTCAAAACTTGTTTTTAAATATTTGGTTTTAGTTTCTTTTGGGGCTACTCTGTAAGTGCAAATCTTTTTCCTGATGGTAGAACTATAGGAAAAATGCAAATCCTTAGACAGCCTCGTAAGTTTCTAGAACAGTTTATTGCAACATGAAAAATAATGCGGAGGGGGATAAGAATTCAGACCTGAGCAAGGGATTTTTGGTGAGATTTTTGGCTTGTAAGTATAAAAGTATGTGCAGGAGTAGATACGTGTACAGTATGAAGACATGCACAGGTGCAGTGTGGACATGTCTTGAACCTGGGCATAAAATCCAAGACCAGGAGGAAGATAACAGGATATTTCTTATCAGGCCCTTTCAGTCTGAGGGGAAAAATAGCCCAATGTGATAGCACCAGCAGGACTTCACTGTGACAGTGGATCGACCAGGCTGATGCAGACCTGCTGATAAATGCAGGCTGTGCTCTCCCATCACGCCTAACGTGGTCTTCAGCCGTGAGTTATGAGACTGGATCTCGTGTAGTTCTGCTTTCTGTCTGCTGTGCATAGCTCTCATCTTCTCACTGCATAGAATTTCCCTTTCCAGAAGCAAAATCCATTTCACTCCCCTTTTAAAACTGGAGAGTTCTCGGGTTTTGGTTGTTGCTTTCTAACCAGGCTGGAAGTGGAATACAGGAGACTGGAAAGTGCTTACTGTGAAGTTCTGAATGGTTAAGAAATGCTTTTCCCCGGTGTTTGAAGACTACATTTCTGTTAATCCCAAAACGTTTCTCTTAAATGCTGAGTGGAACAGATACCTCTGCTCAGGCTGATGAATGATGAATAATGAAGCAAGACATCTTTTCTCCCTTTGGAGTTGGAATTAAAATAAGCATGATTATCCGGTTGTAAACCTGTCATTAGAAAGTATCAGCGTATGAAATGATACCAGGTGACAAACTAGATCTCCTTTCCTTTGAACCACTTTCATAAAAATGTACATGTCTTATTGGAATCTAATTTCTCTGCAAGTCCGTCCCGAGAAACAGGCTTTTATTTCAAGGTTAGGTCAATAATTATGCCTAATTATTACCTTGAAGTTTCAGCTTTGGATGATGCAGTGAAAAATAATTGGATGATGCTTTGAAAAATAAGTTGCAGTTATCTGAAGATTTATTTACCTGGCAGCGCACTACCTGTTTTACCTGAACTTTTTACATCTTTCCATGACTCTCTGAAAAAAGAGGTGACAGAGTTTCCCAAGGGTGCTACATTATTCGGGCTGTGATTGCGAGCGGCCAGAGGAGCCCGTCTGTGAACCTGACTGACCTCCCAGTTCTGTTTGCAGATAAAGTCTTTGCAGAAGTGTAAACTGGTGCCTTTGTTGGGGAAAGTCTGTGCTTCATGGAGCACAGGACGGAGCAGAACTGTGAACGCCTCAGAGGAAGGCAGCAAACACAGTCCCACTGGGAGTATGTTCATCTTCCTCTAAATTAATAAAGAGCATCTTTCAACCAAAGGTGCCATACGTGTCACGGTTTCACAGAAATTAAAAACTGGAGGCGGCCAGTTCCATAGCTCAGGACTTTCAGGGCAGGGAGCAAGGTGCAGATTGTTAGAGGTGGGACATCTTGGGCCCCTGTGAAGGTGTTAATTGAAATAAATGAAATCACTCAGTAGAGCTTTCAAGGAACAAAGAGCTTTTCCTGTCAGCAATTAAAACTGTAAGCATAAAGAATGCAGTTGTTTAGGTGGTTTGGGTGGTGTCAGTTTACTCAGCATTAGGATTTATTAGCAAGGAAGTGTAGATGAGGCAGCTCTGGTGATCCAAATGATAAATCCTTAAAATTCCCATTTGAAGGCATGGAGCTAATGTTCAGAGCTACACCAGTGTGCTGGGGAAGCTCCACGTGTAAAACCTGCTCCCATGCAGTGGTGCTGTCTCAGGCTTACGTAGAGACCAAGGGAAGTCTTGGGGGCTTCAGCAGAAGAGCACATCTGAGTATCTTCCTTGAGAAAATGTTTTCAATGGTAGGCTGTGGAGGAGTTGTTTAAGCCTCAGACAGTGCAGATGACTGAAGAGAGCACGTGTTTAAAATGTCCCCAAGTGGCAGCAAGGTGTCCTCACGGTCTGAGAGCTCCACGCTTGCTGTAGTGGAGGCCTGGAGCGCCCAGGCTGTTGAGCTGCCCCACTCACATCAGGGAGCTCAGCAGAAGCGGAGGCTCCCTGCAGCCCACCTTCCTCTGCTGTCCCGGCAATCCGACGTCTGGGAGAGGCAGCAAGTGCCAGAAGGGAACAGCTTGAGCTATCACAAGCTGCTTTTGTGGACACACAGGGGATGGGGAGCTGTGCAGGAGCTGTTGGGTGGTGGAACCCTTCCTTTCTAACAGACCAGTTCGCATGAGAAATCGGAAAATCCTACCGCACATCGTATGCATCTGGATGAGAACGCATCCCATAAGGTCGTTCTGATTTATCAACCTCATAAATATTCACCATGACAACCCAGTTTCTAGAGTTACGAGAAACTGTGAATTCATTTTGGGAATTAATGTTGGTTATTATAATTTCAGTTTGGGGCCCAAAGATGTAAATAACTTGTACGGAATTCTGGTGCTAGTTATTGCCTCCTGTTCTTACCCAGTACAGTTAGGCCAGCTAGGAGCAATGAAGGGTTTCCACGAACATTGCCCGAGTGTCACTTCTAGCAGGGCTAAATTCTTATTGCCATCAGTAGAAATTTTGCTGGTGAAGATCTGACTGGAGAAACACAAAGGGTATAAGTTGGAGAATCCTCCTTTTTCCATAGCATTAGAGAAGAGACCTTGATAACTGATCTCTAATGGTGAAGTTCTGTTTACAAGTTACCTGCATTTGGGATTTTTGTCTATGGACATGCTCTTTCCACATTAATTTTCTTTAACTCTGGACTTGGGTGAATACAAAGCTTAAAGCAATCTATGTGCCACCCATGCAATTCTTGAAACTATTTTTTTGCTTTGCGATGAAGGCTGCTGCAGTTCATAAATCACTTCTGTCCTCTGAATGCATCTGCTTCCTGGTGGCGACGTCTAAATTAACACAAAACTTAATTTGTATAAAGATATTTCTAGTTAGATGGAAGTTCTCCTTCCTCATTATGGTGCAAAACAAGAGGGGGGAGGAAAAATTCTTTTTCCAATCTGCTCTTACAGCCTTTACAGTGTGCTGTCCATAAATGTTCTTGGGTTTGTTTTTGCTGTGTGTGAGAAATCCTTTTTTTCTATTACAAGGGTTTTGGACCATGATTAGTGTAGTTATTTTCGAAGTGGACACAGATGGGTTGTGTTCCCAGCCAGAAGGATGTTTGTGGACCCTCCTGCTCGTGGCCGACGCATGGTTTGGTGCTGCAGGAGGAAAATGGAGCAGTGCGGTGGGGAAGGACCCAGTGAGGTAGATCACAACCCCTCTGCAACGGTGACTTCCCTCCTCCCACTGGAATTAGGGACCTGGAGCGGGGATTAGGGGCCATTTCTGCTAAAATGAATGACTGAAAGCTGCTGAGGACTGGAGCAGTCATTGCTGCTCCTTATTTCTCCAAACCCCACCTCGCTAGCATAGCTGGAGGGAGGAACACGCCACATCTCCTCTGAAAAGCAGCAGCAATGTTGTTTACTTTGAGGATCAATCCACAGTAACTGGATTAAGGTGGAGCTTGTACAGATGTCAGAATTCCTAGAAGTAATGAAATTAAAGAGTCGGAACATTGCTTTTAGTCGATATCCTTGTACGTCATGTTCAAATTAAATGCTAGAAATGCCTTTTGACATAACTTTGTTGTGTGTTGGGCTTAGGGGTTTTCTTTCTTCTCATTCTAACTCCTTAGGGGATGCTATCTTGCAAAGATTTATGAATATTTGGGAAGAGAAAACCTGGCATTGTGAACACAATTATGGTTCCCATTTGTTATTTTTACTTTCTAATTTGTTGACATCGTTAATTACCTGCAGCCCTCTGTAGCTGTTACGCAGCTTGTAGCAGTGGTATTTATGCCCAGAGTAATTAGGAATGAGTGTGGGACTGTTGTGGATTTCTTTTGGAACCTAAGATGACCTTTTAGATACCAGAGTTGCACTGTGTTTGTGATTATTTGCTTTCCTTGGCAGACCATGTACAGTCCATTTGATTCTCATCTGTTACTGTGTTTAAAAACTTGCTCCACAGCTAACCAAATAGCAGAGCTGAAGCAAAGCTGGCATGAAGGATGTGCCCCTCAGAATCCAACGGTGTTTTAAAGCCGATGTGCTTGTCCTTCGTGCTCCCTCTCTGTGCTGAATAGAAGAAGTTGAGTACAGGTTTTGTTGTGAGTAGGTGACACATCATGGAAACATTGCTTGGGGAGAGAGGGTGTTTGGCTCTCCCCCCAGGATGTGGGGCTGATGGCAAGTGCAGGTGGCTGAACGAGCCTGGTGGGTACCCAAGCCTTGGTGGCATGGGGACAAGAACAGAGGAGGGTGAGCACCCTGAGTCCCTTGTCACCGTGATACCTGAACGTGAACCCAGCAGGGCCAGACCCATAGCTAGCTGCAGAAGGTCCGTGGGGTGGAGGAGGTTAAGGGCACTGGCCTTGGTGCAGCAACACACAGTTCTAGAAGGGTTGCGGAAACCACCCTTGACTTCATCTGCAAATGAAGACCCAGCAGCCTATTTTCCAAAGGGTTGTTGAAAAATATCCAAAGGCATGTTTGCGATTTAGAAACCGAGCATATGCCACAACGTCTCAGCAGCAGATCTAGGCAGCGGAATCCTATTTCTATAGACATTACATCAAAGTAGCCATAGCAATGCTGATTGTGTGTTGTCTAGGGAGCAAACACATCGTCAGAACAAGACTAATCTCATTCTGTGTTTTTTTTTCTAATAAAAAGAAAGAACTCTAAATAATTAACATAAACAAATGAAAACTAATTTGCCAATTTTTAATTTTTACCCAATTGCACGATCCATGTTAATGAATAATTTACAAGTCAGAAACGAATATGAAATTAAACTATTTCTCTGGGGTCTGCTGTATATGTTATCTGAACATCCTATCTGACTGTTCGTTTATACAGAAAAAGAGTGAAAAATAACCCCAGAGAAAACAGCATTCAGCATGAACCAGGCTGTAATAAAAAGAGCTGCAGACTCCAGAGGTTTTACTATTTCCTTATAGACCTGGGATCATTTGTCTGAGGCTGTTTCTGCATTATTCATATAAACTGTGGCTCTTTGCTTTCAGAGATTGAATGCAACCAGCCTCTATCGTACAGTTTCACATGCTGCTTTTTTGTTTGCATTTAAGTTTTTTACAGGGTGCCCTTTATACAAAGGCTCTGCTGGGTGCTGCAGGATTCTATCAGCCACGCATTAAACATTAAGAACCTGTATTGTGGTTAATACCGAGGGTTTCACACAGCAAATAAGGCAGCTGGTGGGAGGGTGAGCCAAGGAAACAAGGGAATGTAATAACTGAAGAGCTAATAAACCTTGGAAATAATGCCATAGTTCTGCTTTGACTTTGGAGTGCTACCACCTAGGAAAAAATATGTAGTGTTTTAGCTCCAAATGCTGTATGTTGACTTCACAAATCTTCTGCATCACAATGTCCTAGACCTGCATAAGGCTAGCAGGACATCAGATAGCTACCGGTGTCTCTGTTTGCGTTTTGGATCGGGAGGATGACTTTGAAGCAAATTTCCTGATTGCTCTGCCTTAAAATACTTGGACTTAGAACATGTCACCCTGCACAGACTGCATTTGTTGTGGCTGAGGATGCGCTGAGAGCCACTAGTGGCTGTTTGCCCGCAGGGTGACGGGGTCATCGGTACCCCGGGCTGCTGTGCAGATCTGCTCCCATTCCATCCCCCTCCCTGCTGATTCAGCCATTGCCACGGATCGCACCAGGGTGTCACAGCACCCCTCCAGCCGCCCCATGAGACGCTGCAGGGTTTTACTTTCCTACACCTGCCCGTGGCCAGTCAAGTCCGAGGATGGCAAAGAGGGGAGGGAATGCCTTTCTGGCCCTACCAGGGCTCCTTAGAGCCTGAAATGCAGGTGTTGATTGTTCTCTGTGATTAGGAGGACGTGCTTTGGCTGTAGCCATCTGGTCTAGGAGACACAGAACTGTACATTTTTCTTCCAGGCTGCATCTTAGGTGGAAGATTTTCTTCTGCCTGTTCTAATAAAACTGGAAACTTCAGTGTCCAGATATTTTGTTAGCGCTATTCTGGTCAAAACCAAGGCAGCACTAAACAGAACTGAAGTAAGATAAAATGTCAGCATTTATTCTAACCTTATAATGCAAAGATGTTGGAAGTGCACTACCCAAGTACAGCAGCAGCACCAGTAAGCAGTGCTTAAACAGCTTGTAAAGGCCAGCGCAGCACAAGTCTTTAAACAGCAATGTCCAGTTACAAAAGTTACGAGGAAATCTTTCTGTGTTCTGGAAAATGTGCTTTTTTTGATGCTTTTCAAAGAATCATAGGCCTATTCAGAAAACAAAAAAAACATCTGTGCATGATTGCAAGTACTCTAGTTTTTATCATTATGCCTTCAACTGCGATAAAATCTTTCCGGTAAGAAAAATCCTGCCGGTGTTATCTGCCTCTCGATAAGCCCCAGTTGAGAGAAGCAGGCTGAAGGGAGCTCTTCTAACCTGCAAATAAGTTTCCTTGGGTTTTCCCTGCTGATGGGTATCGGGTTAGAAGCATAACTTCTGAAAAAGCGCTTGCAGTTTTTGTAGCCAGCGATTTCGTTGCCGCTGATCAGATTTGCAAAGTGCCATCCTGATGTTTATCTGCTCCAGGTGAAAAGCATCGCTGCGGCACACGGATGCGGTTGCCAGGCAACTGCCTTCAATTAAAACATCTTCTTGGATATCTGCAGTGTACAAGAAATTAGATTTAACTCCTCGGGAGCTCAGATGAGAGCAACCCCTGAACCTGGCAGGCAGTGCCGCACATCTCTCCTTCACACCAGCTGTGGCTGTTGCATCACCAGAAATGCAAAGCTTGGGAGTTTTGTTTGATTTCTCTCCAGGTGAGACTCCTGCACGTGCTTCTCATTAAATATTTTCAGAGTTTCAGGCACCTCTGTAACATCAGACAGCTCTGAGGAGGGAGAGGACCGGAGCCAACCTCTGACCTTAAGTTTTGGGGACTTTTGTCCTGGGAAGCACAGATAATCAACAGGCCCATCCCTAGCCCCAAACTGGAGCTCAAATTGGAGAGCTGGAAGAGCGATCGTTTTAAACAGCTCCGAACAGGTGAGCTTCTTAAAACAGACTCAAGCCTAGATTCTGACAGGAGTTTGCGTGAGCTGCTCCCACGTGCAGCCCGTTGCACGGGCTGACATTCAGCTGACAGGTCAGCATTTCAGCTGCAGGACTTGGCCTGACATCCCTGTGCCACGAGCTCCTCAGGCTTCCTTCTAAAAGCAGCGCCAGGACATTTATTGGGCAGCCCTGGCAGTTTCAGTGTGCTGATTTCAGCCCTCCCTAGAGCTGGAGTAGAAATATGAGGGGTTCCTTCACAAACTGGGAAGACTCGCTGCCTGGCTTTGTGATGCCCTAAATTCCCCAGCTGGTTTATTTCTCGTCGAAGACAAAATAGAGTGCACCTGGGGAAGAGTAGTGCTGCTGAAAGGTGAGGAGGGGGTGGAAACACGATGGGAGGCCTTTCACATTGGGCAGTTCAATCGTTTTAAATTCTGGAAGTCCGTTCTTCTAATCTCCAAAGTGCTCAGATGCCTAAATTGTGTTGGAAAGTAGTGGGATACAAGTGCTTTTCTTGTATCCCATGAAAAATCACACCCGAGCTGCCTGAAGTTCTGTTGTGGGAGACATTTTGCAGTGTTCCTGTATTCAGGGCCTACCTCGAATAGTTGGCTCAGAGCACACAGAGCTTTCGGAGAAGCCCAGACAAAGCCTGGAGTACTCTGCTGCTTCTCTGAAACCATCTCTTAACCACTTGCCTGGACTAAAGCAGTCTCCTGAAGGAAATGGTGTTGCACGCTTCTGCACGTTGGGTTTTAGAAACTGATACCAAGAAGCACAAATACAGGAAAAGGTAAATGTTGGTTTCGTTCTATTTTTGCAAGGTCCAGTGCCTTCACCTTTTCCATTATTTTGAAATGCCAAACGCTTAGCGTCCTCCAACACCATAACAGAAACAATTTGAGTGCTTAATAGTGGCAGAGATTTAGCACATGATATGAAATAACCGAATTGTAGCTTTTTAAATGAAAGATTTTTGTACACCCTCTGCCCTCCTGTAGCATTTGCCTTGTGTTGCTATTCACAGAAGAAAGTAAGTCCCTGTGGTTTCTTTGCTGTTGACCAGAGTATCCCACAATTTGCAATTATGTTTAATTCTTATGTAGAAAATCAGGTTGGCTTGAAACCTGTTATGTTCAGGATTCATTTAGCTATAGCCAATGTGCTAAAAACACAGCTGAGTAGTTTTGTAATTTGCCTCTGAGACTTATCTGTGGCCATCTTTTTAATGGGATTGTAAATTCTATGCGCTTCATAAGGGGACTACAGTAGACTGAACAATTGTGTTAATGACTCTTATCAAGTGATTAACTAGGAAGGCAGGGTGCAAAAGATTAGATTATTTCACCTGTGAGATTGCCAGGGAAGCATCTTTATTACTTGTCTAATTAGCTCGGTACCGTTTTATAGTGGTCCCCGGTAGTGCTACAAAAGTTAGAGGAATTTCTGCTGTGATCCCCTTCTGAAGTTGCAATGCAACTATTCCAGTCACGCTGGGGGGAAATGCTGGGGCACAAAACGTTTCTTTTTGAAGGAGCTCAACAAAATCCCCTAGCAAAGCGCTCTGCAGATGTGAGGCCTCGTGCAGATGGTGACTTTTATCGGTGTGGGGTCCCTGCCTTGATGAATTTGCTATCCAGTTTGCAGACAGCAAGCTGGATGCAAGAGAGAATAAAAACAATCCCTGCTAAATCAAACTGATTGGTTCGGTGAGAAGCTGAGGGAAGAGCCAGCTTAACCCTAAAATGCCATCAGCGTTGGGATCCAAGGACCGTGGATTTTGTGTTAGCCTAGGTAGCCCTTTTGCTATTCTTCCTGATTTAAGTGGCCTGTGCATCTCTCTTAGTCTAATTATGCCCTTCCTTAAAATGGGAATGATGCAGATATACTTCTTCAGAGTGCCGAGAAAGCTTTATGGGACTTGCAGTTAGGTCTGCTCAGAAAACTGCAAATCTTTGTTACTGTCTGTACGCCGCGATGTAACGTCTGGAGGGACGCTGGCTGGCTGGTGCGGGGTGCTGTCTGCTGGGGGGATTTGCCCTTGGAGGACTGTTCCTGTCTCTCTGGATGTGTAATGACCTCTGTGACTGCGCAGTTGCTGGTTGCTAAATATAAAACACTTTCCACTTGCGTTAGAAAGTACCATGTTATATGCTCAAGAGGTGCTGGGAATGGAAAAGAAGTTAGTGCAGGGCGGAGGCTGGCGTGTCTTGTGCCTACTGTCTCTAGCGAGCACAGCTCAGCTGGCAAATTAACAAGTGGCTTACTGGTTTCTTAGTGTGTTTGCATAGTTATAAGCATCAGAATGAGTGAGTAGTTTCATTATTATCGGCAAGGAAAAGCTATTTCTCATGTTGAAGACAAACAGGAGAGTGCATGGTGGAAATTACAATATACATAAAGATTAAGACCCTAATCAAAACTTCCCGGTCTGCAGTTCATCATAACGGAGGAAATGGTCTATGAGTGCGTGTGATCTTCCAGGAACCTCAAATCTGTAGCTGCAGCTGCTCTCCTCTTGGGTCCTCAACCAGAGATTTCATGCGGCTGACGACTGACTGCTGGCATCTCTCGTGTGTCTTGCAAGAGAGGGACTGTGTTAGTGACAATGTCTCAAAGCCTGAAAAATGGAGCAGAGCGCAGTGGCTGTTCATCCAGGAGCGTGCATGATGGCTCAGAGGTGGCTGGCACTTTTGCCTCACCTATGTCCTCACTGCCCCCGTCTTGACCAGGGATGTTCTTCATCCCCACACATGCAGTGTTGGAGGACAAAGCTCCTGCCGTTAAACCCCACGTGTGCATTCTCCAAGCCAAGGCGATCGCTGTGGACTTGGTGGTTTGGGGACGTTTGGCAGGTGCTGCCACAGTGCAATGTGATAGATATTTGTGCGCGTTTTCCTAAAGGCGTCACCTTTGGTGATGGACCAAATACATCCTGCTTGGTCTGAAATGAAGCTCTCAGAGATCTGAGAAGCGTAAAAAAGCATTTCTGTATTAGATGTGTGGTTTTTGTACAATAACTATCTGATTCCTAAAGTAGTTCATCAGTCTTCTCTTGTGTGGAAATTAGTAGACAGAACCACATGCTGAAGAGCTGAAAATTGGATTAATATTTTTCTTTTCAGTTTTAAAACAGTCATCTGTTGTTGTCATTAGAAGAAATAGGCTCATGAGCTATAAAAAGAGCTGCTTACTTTTTCTGGGGGAACGAAACCTCCGCTGAGAGTTCAGAAGATGGATCTGTCATGTCAGATTTTCCCCCGGCTTTCCCCTTCCTAGCGTGCTCAAATCCACACTGGCCTGGTTGCCATCTCATCATATTTCTCTCAAAATTAAGCTGGACCCAACTGTAACCTGCAATGAAAACCTTAGAGGGTGAAGGGGGTGCTGGATGTTGGGGGTTTCTTCCAGGGGGGAGAGGTGGGTGCAGATTTCTGTCCGTCATTTGTAAAGTATCGTTAGACCCAAACACCAGTGTCTTTTCGGTAGGCATATTTCAGCACTGCTGAATTATGGGGTAAAATAATGGTCAAGAAAAAGAACCTTGGACTCCTGGTGGTGCTTAGGGACGGCCGTGTCCCTTTTCCATGAAAACGCTCCATGCAATGTGGCTGAGGTTCCCCTCTGAGGCCTGGTTTTTGCCACATAAAACAAGACTCAACTCGAGGGCTGCCATCTGCTTTCATTTCTTGAAGGTGAGAGTGCCATGCGAACCACAGTGGCTTGGAAAACCTCATTTGTTCTGAAACACCAGGTTGTGGGGCTGCCTTACGGTATCCAGGACTTGCAGGAGAGGCTGGTTGCTCTAACAGCGTACAGTGGGATTTGGTACCTCAAAATCATTGTGTTTCATTCCAAATGGAAACTTGCCTGAAAAATCAGTTTCCTACCGCATGCCAGTTGTTGTCTTGACTGGCTCCAGCTCCTTGTAAGTTGTCACTGTAGGAAAGGAAACGGATAGCAGACAATGTATAATACAGATTCTCTGCTCAAGTGAAACTGTAGAGATTTAGAGCTGCTGAGATTTTGCACTAGTCCTCTAGAATGGGATTGAAATCCTAGAAAGGATTACAGCATCTCCTCATCCCGTGAACGAACGGTGCAGCACCGGCTGCCACTTGTAGGGCAGCTGCTGTATCTGGATCCAAAGGTTTCGGGACTCTGGTGAGAAAGTGGCTTTCTTGCCGTGAAGTTGAGTCCAAGTGTGTATGCATATGTGTACATGTGTATAAAATACATGCATAGATATTTTTTTGCTTGACCTGTGGCTTGTAAGATGCCTTCCCTGCTGGGTCTCCCATAGCACGTGTGCTGTTCCAGACCTTTTCTTCCATCTTCAGGCTGGAGGGAGTTTCGGAAGCACTTCAGCTGCAGAAAAGCCAAAATGTCAAGAGGCTTCATTCTCCCCCAATTGCTCCATTGGCAAAAGTTAAAAGCTTGTTGTGTTTTAAGGCAGGAGTGCTGCAGTTGAAAGCCTTGACCGCAGTGACAGCATCACAAAGAAGAGGCTTTTTAGAAGGAATCTAACTTGGCTTCTTAATGGTATTCATCTTTGTGCAAGATTTCCAGACTGCTGTAGCTATGAAATGACTCTGTAGCCATGGTGCAGTAGATTACTCTTCCTGAGGGCAGAGCTGAAGGAAGAAAAAAAAAAACCAACAATTTATTGATATCACAGAAAATGGAGAAAAGCTCAACAGGTCATCCTGCGAGTGCTCCCGTCCCCTGGGAGCTGTCACCAGCATCACTGCCTCTCCCTTCTGGCCTTTTACTGTGCTTAGGAGAGGAATTAATACATCAGCTGTCCTGGGCATGCTTGTGTAGCCAGGATCATAGCAGGAGGATTAGGCACCAGCTTAGTTCAAATGTCTGGAGGCCAGGCCTTTCAGCAGCCTGTTCTCTGTGCTGGGCTCACATGTGGTTGATACAGTTTTGTGTCAAGTCCTATCTTCATTAAATGATGGTGAGGAGAGAGCATCATGATTTACAAGATAAGGAAGAGAAACAATTAGGTAGTATGTCCATAGGGTATAGAAAGAGAGAAGGGGGTTTACATGAAGCAAATATTAGTGATTCATGTATTAGAGTGTAGGGAACTGTCCTGTGGAATATGAGGCAAACAGGTCCCATGGGAACTTCAAACAGTAATGAGTAAAGCCGTGAGAAATGATGCAGCATGGAGTTTACCTTCGGCAGAGCACTAAACTCACCCCTCTGACAAAGCTTTTCCTTCTCTGCCTTGCTGGGTTTTCAGTGGAAGCACCGAGGGACACATCCACCACCCAGTCTTGAAATGATTGCAGACTTGCTCCATCTGGAGCTCCCACGGTCAGGCTGGAAGCAGCTCAAATCACTGTGGGAGTTTCAGAGTCCATGGACAAAAGTCCCTTAGCCAGAGGGGATTTCTCAGTCCCAGCACAGTAGGCAGTGCTCCACCGCTGCATGTGTGGGGATGTTGTATGTATGCACTGCATGCACGGGATGGAAATGACCAAAACTGATGGTGTGACAGATTCCTGAAGGCACAAAGCACAGCAAGTGAGAAGCCACAGGAGACTTTTGTTGATCAAGTCCCGTTATAGGGGGGACCCTTTGGGAAATCTGACCATATTCTGGAATTATATAAGCTAGTATACCTACAGAAAATAAGTTTTTGAAAAAAATCACTGAGAACTTGGCTGTGCTGGAGAACTGAGGAAAGCAACATGGTCTTTGTCATCAGAGATTGAGCTGGACTGTAGCAGTTGGGCTCTATGAGCATAACTTGGTTTCTCAATAAATTAGGAAATGTGAGTGGAGCATCTCTCAGCATCCAGGCACATGAGCAGTAACCTGCAGGGGTTAGCTGCCTCGTGGCTGCTGTTCCCACACGTGCTCCCTGTCTCCTTGCCTGTCCCATGGGCCTTGCTGCAACACTGCGGTGCTCGTCTGTGCCGACAAGCCGTGATGCTCTGCACTCGGCCCAGCAGCGCTCCCATTTGTGCTCACCTCCTTCCAGCTTGAGCCATTTCAATGACTGCCCTTCGATTCCTGTTCTTGGCCTGATTTTCTGTTCAGCGTGATGATTCCTTCCTTTGAACAGCCGTTGGGCTTTGGCTGGTGCTTCCTTTGGCTTATTTGGAAGAGTGGGTGTGTGGGCAGAGCCGGCACCTGCTCACTGCCCTGTGCCCACTGGAGCAATGCTTGTAGCGGAGGGGCACTGAGGAGTCTGCAGGAGTGACAGGAGAGTCAGAAGTTCTTCACTATTAATTAGTGGTTAATAACTGCCAGGTTGGGCCCTGGGCAACCTGATCTAGTGCCTGATCTAGTGGTTGGCAGCCCTGCCACTTGGGTTGGAACTGGGTGATCTTTAAAGTCCCTTCCAACCCAGGACATTCTGTGATGATCAGGGTCAGAGCCCTGATGTACGAGCGAACAGTAAGAGCTGGTCCTTCCCTGAAGGTACCACAAGGGAATGGACAAGGTGCATGCAAGAAGGGAATCAGAAAGACCAAGAACCCCAAGGTGCTGTCGGGGGTGGGCTAGGAGCCAGGAACCAACCTGACCACCCTTGCTGCATCTCCCTGCAGCAGCTAATGCTGCTCTCAGTGATCTTAATTCATATTTTGTTCCTGAATCTGAACGTGCAGCTTGTTTAAGTGGATTTACGTAACTCTGTTGATGGCATGATTTTCTCCAGTGTGATCTGGTAAATTGCTCTGACAGCTGTGGTTCGCAGAGCCCCCGTAGCTATGTTAATCTTGTGCACTTAATGTACTTTTCTTGAATATTCATAGCCAAAGTGTTCAAGGTCCCTATTAGGTTGCCTTGCAGGACTTCCCCCTCCCACCCTCAATATACAACAGCCACCATCAGCTGCTATCTCTCTTTGTTCTGAGATATGAAGCGCTTGCTGCCATCTGACATTTAATTACCGGCTTCACCGGATGCCCAGCGTGCGCGGGGCGTTGCAGTAGCTATTATGCTCCAGCCCTTGAGTTGGGTGCAGAAGGCTCTACACCCCCTCAACCATGGGAATTGATGCAGACGGTCTGCTGGCCGCCCAGGCTGGGGCTCCTGCATCATTTAATGCAGCAGCCATGGGTCTTCTCTGGGAAAACTGAGCAAATATATTTCCGCTTCTGGATTATTGCTGTGGTACCCTGGCAAGGCTGGGGCTTGTTTCCAGTGAGGCACTGCAGGGGAAAACAAGGATCAAGGCAGAGCCCAGCAGAACTGCTGCACACACAGGTGCTGCTGCTGCAGCGCAGTAGGCACAACGTGTGCTCTGCAGACTGACTGGTGAGCTCCGCGGCTCCTTCCTGGCAGCCGCAAGCACTACAAATGGCACAGAGTGATGGGAGGGTGCGAGCAACTTGATACTCAAAGAGAAAAATTAGATCTTGCAGCTTGGGTAAGTATCTGGCATAACATCTGATTCTTTTGTATAGATCCTGCCACAGGGCAGTGCCCCCGGTGCTGGCTGTCCTCAGGCCAATGTCTTTGCCAGCTTTTCAATCTCCTGATCCATCTTTTTTTCTTCTCTGTGATACAGTCCCAAATCTTTACTCATTCCCATACTAAACAACAGCAATAAAACTGGAAAGGAGGCTGGCGAATGGGGAACCGTTACCGCTAGGTGACATGCGTTCTCCTTCGTAGTGCTGCTTGGGCTGAGGCTTGCGCCTAAGGGGAGGAAGAAACTCACACAAGTCAAAGTTTTCCTGCATAACCATCGGGCAACATTTCAGTTAAAAACTGGAAAAACGGCAGTGAAATAGAGAGCTATGACATGTTTGAATAACTGCTGTACTCGCCCTGGATTATAAAATGGGGAAACAAACCTTTGCTGCTGCTGTTTTGGGCTGCGGTTCTCCTGAAATGGGAGCTTTCTGTTCCAGCCTCCATCTCTGACCCCTTGGGAAGCACCTTTGTGCGGCGATGGACAAAGCTCTTAGGCAGAGATGCTCCAACAATAGCATGCATGCCCAAAAAGCGTTCTGAAATTAATTTTTGATGTGTGGCTTCTGCCCTGATTTCTCTGCACTGGTATAAACCCACGGGTATAAATAGCTCCACTGACCTGAATGGATGTTTTTGGGCACAGCAACAGCAAAGGCTCATTGCCTGCTGTTCGAGGTAAATCTTTATCTAGGTGTGACTGAACATCTGCAGGTTTCTTTCCTTAGACTTTACACTAATAACAGCTTTTTGAAACTTCTCCAAAAGGAATTTAGGGACCAGATTGTTTGAATATTTATTTCCCAAAGGCACCCGTGGCCTAGAAACATCCAGGAAATGTTTTCCCTCCTAAATGGCATTTGCAGGAGCATTTGCCTTTGCTGAGCAGGACTGGGGAGCCCTGAGCGTGGTAGCAGTGGGATTTGGAAGCTGCCAGCATTGAGGAACAACGTGGCACATGTTGGCCACAGACTCCTGCGCGTTGTGGCTTCAGCACCACCAAAACCCCACATTTCTGCTCCTCTGCATCTGGCCCTGGAGGCCCTGTTGTGCTGGCTTCTCCCTGGGGAGCCTGTAGGTTGAGCCCCTTGGTCTCTTCTGCCCTGCAATATCTTAGGGTTTCCCAGTGATCATGAAGACATCGCAACAGCCTGCCTGCCCAAAAGAGCAGATCTAGGGGCTGAAAAACACTTAATGCAGGAACAGAATGTGCACATTAAAGGCTAGAAAAACTTTAGTTTGCTCTTCAAACCAGTCCTGCTCTTCCACCTTGCTCTTCCTGAGGCATCTACATCTGTCTGCAGCTCCCCAAGTGCTATTAATGGCCGTATTCTGCTGAAGTTGGAAAATGAAAACTGCAATAGATTTTACAGTATGTTTACATTATAACAGGTTTTATGGAGGCACGGTAATTCATCGTGCGCACCAGCAGAAGGGTGGATCTCTTCCAGTTCCGTTTTTCCCAAGTCAGAGCTAGCAGCTGGGTCGCTCCTGGCGTGACACATGGCAAGTGTCTCCCAGCTGGCTGCTGTCACTGGTGCCCACCGGGTGCCACCCCGGGGTGCAGGGCATGGCATCACGTGGGCACAGCAGCAGAGCTGGCTTCACGGACGTGGTTGCGAGGAGCACTAATCAATACTTCATGTTTAATGATGCAAAACTGAAATTAGTATGGATTTTATGTCTCCTTCTCTTCCCAATTATGCAAACGTTACTGTGCCCCTTTTGTAGTTGCCTTGTGTTATGGCTTTTAGACAGACAGCCTGGTGATGTTTAATTGAAAGACTGAATAGTCAAAAGTGTCACAACCAATTTTGGCTTTTACTTTTTTTTTTGTTCTGTCTTCACCCTCAGGTTAATAGAAAATGATGTCAAACACAAGAAATGATTTATGTAAGTTGTGCAGGTTTTGTCACCCTGAGCTATATATAAAGTCAATTGCAAATTGTTTTCACGTTCTAAATTACCTTACGTAGCTCTGGGATACGCTGAAAAGATGACCAGCAGAATAACATGGGAGGATAAGAGGTTATCTGCTGAGCCGAACTGTTCTTCAAAGAAAACAATTTTGGAAGTTTCTTGTTGTTAATGTGCCAGGAGAGACACAAAAAGGAAGGCAAGAATAAGAAGTTTGACAGCGGGGTTATTTCCAATGGCTGGCTATTGGGAAGCAGCCAGGCTCCCGGATCACGTGCAGTGCGGTTTGGGTTCAGCGTGTCAATGGGACAGCCCTGCAGTGAGGGGCCCAGAGGGCCAAGGCTGGGGTGAAGACTGAGCAGAAACCCAGCTTGTCAGCTTGGCACATCTGGGCTATGCATAAAACATATTTTGCAGTAATAGTCCATCCAGGGTTGTGAGGAAATGAAAGCTGTATGAGGAACGCGTCGGCTACCGGCTGTGATCTCACTTTGTGTTGAGCGGTGCAGGGTCTTGGATGAGATTAAAAAGCACCAGGTAGAATTTCTCTGTTTCACAAAATCAGCTGTGTGTGAGAAAGCGCTGGCTGCTCCACTGGGCCCCTAGAGGCTGTGATGGTGTCGTTGGAAGCAAAATGCTGGATTCATCCCCAGGTTATGAGAATATTCTTGGTTTTCCTTTTTAACGTTCTCAGCTTTCCTGAGAATCCCACATCTGCATGCATGCTGGGTGCAGGTACCCTAACCCTCCTCCCTGCCTCTGAGTAGCTTTTGCTTTTCCATTTGCTCCTCGACACAGTGAGCTAAGAGAAGCTGCAGGTTAACACCTCTGTGTCTTCCGTGGGCTTCCCATCTCCCAGCACGGTTTGGTTACTGGCCAGCTGGAATTTTCAGGGCAACGTGTTTATGTTGTGTATTGTAACGGGGTAGAGATGCACCTTTATGAGTAAATCAGGCGGGGATGGACCAGGCACTCATCTCTTCCAGCAGCTTTGCGAGTGAGCTGTGCTCTGCAGCATGTCCTGGCCTTCCCCATCCTGCAGCAAACCTCCTTGGTGGCCCACGGGGGTGTTCCAATATCAGGAAAACAACTTAATATGGATTATATTCTGTTTTTTAAATTTAGGGTTTGTGTCTGCATTTTAAAAAATATGTTTATATTTATTTTTAATTTATTGCATTTCGTATTGCATATTTTTCAATTTTAATTTGATTACAGATCTCCTCCTTCCTTCAGCTCTGACCCTTCTGAACAGTAGAACCCTGCCAGGCAGGCATGGCTTAGTTTTTAAGCCCTGTCTCTGTGCTGAAATTCATGGGGGGATTTTTCCTGGACCCATGGCATGGTTGCAGGGAACCCCAGCCTGTTCAGCTCACGGCATCTCTTCTGTTGAAACAGGATCTGATGCAAATGCCCTGGTAAAGATGTCAGGCGATAAATCTCAGCCGGTGACTCTTAATTACGTGACTGAATGCAGTTTGATTGCAGAACAAAGGGAAGAGCCTGGCGGTGTGAGCTGATGCTCATTGCCTCTCACCAAGGCCATCTCCTCTCCAATCAAAGCAGCCACGCACCTAGCAAGTCAATGAATGCTTTCCTCTTTCGCTCTGCCTGTTGTTTTTGTAGGTCTGGTGTTTCCTTTCAAAGTTATGTGCTGGATATATTGATAAATACATCGGCTTCTTTGTAGCTGTTTTGGTTATGTAAATTGGGAAGCATGTCCTGAAAGATTTACCTGAAGGTAAAGGGAAGGTTTCCTTTAGCGGCTGGGAATCTCCAAGGTCAACACAGTACATCGACACATTTATCTCTCTGCTTGTAGGAAGAGCTCCAAAGGCTCCAGAACACCCTGGAACAGGTCAATGACGGCAAATACTCGCTTCAAAGGTAAATGTGTGATTTCCACTGTATCTCGTACATGGTGAAGTGTGTTTTGTAAGGGAACACACCCTTCTGAGGTCTTTTCACTGTGTTTTTCACCTGGTGATGTACTGAATCTTCAAGATCTTGTGTCTGTCCCATAAACTGTTCTTATGTTTAGTTACAGGAGGATAGTTTCTGAGAGCTGCTGCTGATTGAGTGATGTAATTAAGTGTCCAGTAAAGTCTCAAAATAACTCCACAGGTTGGGGTCTAATCTTACAAATTTCCATGCAAAGACCTTTCATTCATGTTGCTAGTCCCATCCAAAGCTGTGTCCCAAGATGCTTGATTTTTATCTTCTAGCATTTTAAAATTGCTTTCTCAAAGCTATCCGCTATTTGCAGCACTGATTCCTCAGTCACCATATATTACAAATAATTTTTTCTTCATATCCTTGTATGGCTCTTGCTGATGTAATTCATTTGCTGCCAGCATTACCATTGTTACTTTCCATTTTACTCTGCAGCTTTTCAAACGTAGCCCCAGGGACGAAAGTTAATTTAGCAAGAATATCTACTATATTTGCTGGTGTTTTCATTTGCAGCGGCTTCTTTGCTGGGTGTGCCTGTCTCTGGAGCTGGCATCTGGATGGTTAAGTGCAGAAATCTGCAAGGACCCAAGCAGGCTCCAGTCTGGAAACTGGATCCAAATTCCTACTTTTTGTAAACAGTCAAGTGGGGCTGGACACAGGGACCCAGATGCCTTCCCCCAGAGACAGCAGCACTTGAAAATAAGCAGCTCTTGTATGGTCTTGTCAAATTTTCTGAATTAATTCACAGTGATTGCAGAAGTGTCATGCTGAGACACATTAAACCCATTTTCTTTTCTGTTTCATAGCCATCAGCTTGCCATGGATGAAGAAAATAATATTGAAAAATATCATATCAACTTACAGCCCTTGGAAACAAAAGTGAAAATGTAAGTAACCAAGAATGTGGTTTCTGCAGTTAAATATAGCAACATTTGTCAGATTCCTGAACCTTCAAGATTCTATCCATCCTGGATTTCTGTGTAGCTCTGTTAATAAAGCAGAGCACAGAGCAAGCAGAAGCCTCTTGGGCAGTATCAAAAAATAGGAATGTCATTATGCTTAAGCCCCAAAGTCAATGGCAGGATTCTGAGACACCAGCCACGAGTGTAGCATTATGCAGAGTTTTGTGTGGCTGAAGTTCACTTTCAGTTGAAAAGCAACAGCTGATTTGCTATAAAGGTTGTTAAAACATTGATGCTGTAAAATATTAAAAGGACACGACGTTTCAAATTAAAATCCAGCCAGTGTCTTTTAGCCATGCAAATACAAGGCAGATTAAAGAAATTTTCAGAGAGGAGCAGCTACACCTTGATGTTAATTTATTCTCATGCTTTAAAATGGAAAGTACATGTAAATATAACTACATGAATACTACTTGTAACTATTTAGCAGTAGAGCACGGAGCTGAGACAATGCAAAGTATAAATGCTTGAGGTGTGAAGATGTGAAATTTTAAAAAGCAAAATGTGTTCACTGGAAGCTCCTCAACTGCCATTCCCGTCTGGGGGTCTTAGTGGATATTTCTGTCCATTTTAAAGCCGCTTATCAAAACATCACGGGACCTGGCCTATCCAAATAGCTCTGAAATGCACCCGTCCTGGTTAGGGTGTAATGGATGCTATTTGGTTTATAATCTGGTATTCTAAAAAAATAACAACATGCGTTTGATTTCCTCAACCATAAGAATTTCAAATTGCCATGTGCTTTGGGAGTGTTTTTCCCCATGCTGGATTATAAATATCAGTCCCAAGAGGCTCCTTGGACTGTCTGGAGTTCCTGGTGCTGCAGAACAAAGTTTGAGGAGCCCTGGTGCTGGGCTCAGCCTTCAGGCTGAGTGCTGCTTTGCTGTGGGACATGCCGGTGTACAATCAAATGCCTTTTTGGTGCTGTCTGGGGGCTAAACATCCCTTCTGCTCCCAGCTCCACAAGCCAGAAGAGCACCTAAACTGCTACAAAGGCAAGGTGGAAGAAGTATTCTTAGGACAAGGGGCATTTGTTGAACCATAAAGTGAGTGTAAAGCCCCTTGGGGAAGGAAGGAGCACGGTCCGTGTTTCACACCTCCAAAGTCCCAGCAGGAGTGGGATGGGGGGCTTGGGTAGGGAACTCCCAGGCTGGATGCTGTGCTGCCAGGATCACGCTGGCTGCTGCTGCACCTCCTGCAGATCTGAGACCAGCTCAGAGTAAGGGCAGGGTGCACCTGATTACCAGGCACAGTGAAGGTTTTACCGACTTTGTTTGCCAGTGAATAAGATCTTTAAAATCCTAAAAGGAGCTTTTGCAGTCTCATTGTGCTGCAGTAGCACAGGTGACTCTTGGTGCAGCCTTTAGCTCTGCTTTTCCGCTGGGATGGCAGATCGTCCTGTATGCCAGCACCCCCAAAATTTGCCCTCATGTCAGTGTGTTAAAGGCACAGATATGAGAGCGAGAGTTCTCCCGGCGGCTCTGGCGGTGCCGCACTGCCACCTGCCGAGCCTGCAGCCCCGGTCCTGCCAGGGAAACTGCTCCAGAAAACTGCCCAGCAGTCCTTAGGCGGCTGTGGGGCTCGACTGCCCCTCGGCCTCCTTACGGACCCGCTATGAGGCGTTAGCAATGTGGTCCAAGTTCAGCAGGAGGGAGGTTATTTTAGAGGATGCTGCTCTGGCTCTGAAGTCCCAACCACATCTATGTTATAATCTTTAAGGCTGGTGTAAATATAAGATTTTCAAAGCTGTTCATTCTTTTAAGCAGATAATTGCTTTCCCTTTATTTTTCTTTTTTTTTTTTTCCTTTTTTTTTTCCTTTTTTCCTTTTTTTTCCCTTTTCCCTTTTCCCTTTTCCCTTTTCCAAGGTGTCAGAGAATTGCTAAGTATAGTCTCAGATTTAAATCACTTGTGCAAGTTGAAGGGTTTGGGATAAAGAATTGTATCTGCTTAACAGGTATCTTGAGATATGCTAGTAGTGGCTAATACAACCGCTACAGAGGGTAGCTGTGTGATAATTTTCCACATAGGAAAAGTGCACAAAAATAAAACCACCAACAGCCACCTCTTGAGAATACTTACTGTAAGTCCTTCCCACTGCTGTGCTCTTCCAACACTGTGCTTTGCTGTTGGCCCAGCATCCAGCGCGCATGGCGTGAGTACCTGCAGCGCCAGGACCTGCACCCCGAGCAGCTGGGCAAGCGCAGCCCCTCCCCGCCGTCCCTGTCCTCGGGCAAGATGAGCAGCTCCATCAGCATGAACACCTTTTCCGACAGCAGCACGCCGGTGAGTGCAGCGTTTGGGCGTGTTTTCCTATTTGCTCCTTCTTCCTGGTTTCTTTTTAGGACTTTGGGTGAATGGAAAACTGAGTTTGTTGTAGTGTCTCATGGGACACACAAGCAGAGGTGCCTCTTTTGGGGACAGCTGAACACGTGTGACCATGTGTTGCTCTTGTGTAGGCGAGTCAGATCTCAGCAGCATTGTGTACTGGGCACAACAGCAGTGCTCTTGATGGGGAAAAAGATGTTTCTAAATGGTGTTTTGTTCTTCTGCAGAAAGCAGAGGTCTTCAGTTCAGAATGTGTTTGGTACTTTGTGTTGGTGTTCTCCAAAAATAATAATAATGATAATAATAATTCTGGTGTTTTTCCAATAAATCAATATGGTTTCTGGTATTGTTTTGTTTTACTGAAAGAGGCGTAGGGAAGTTAATCTAGGGATTAAAAATTAAACTTGATTTTGGAAGCAATGCACCACCGTGCATACTGGATGGCTACTGGCTGGAGGCTGTACTTCTCTTATTGCAGTGACTCTAAACTAGGAAGCCAAGTAGAGAGCCAATTTTAGAAAATATTATATGCCTTTGTGACTGTCCCTGGAGTGGGATTTTTTTAGATCAGTAAATCAGCAGATATAGAGCCTATAAATACTGCTTTCAGCTTGGAGACAGAATACATCTGTTTTGAGGGAACTGTGGACCAGAGTGCACAAAATAATTCAAAGGTTTCAAAAAACACAGGAGGTAAAAATTGCCATTGCGTGTGTTGGAGCATTCAAATAAATAAAAGCAAGATGCATCGTGCTGTCTGGCTGCAGCATTGTGAGGGGTTCTTTGGGTCATTGCTACGAGTGCACAGTGATCAGTTATAGAAGCCTTGCTGGCAGTCACAGGGCAGTGTTTGCTGGCTTCTGAATTCACTAAAAAGTCTGGAAATCATTGCTGGTGGGGTTCTTAAAGTAGGTGAAGCCCCTGTGCAAGGAGGTGGTGATTGTTAGTTTAACTGTGCCTTCAGGGCCCATTAGCCGAGCCCAAAGCTGGAGCAAAGCCTCTTAGTGCAAAACACTGCACGGTCTGAGAGATCCACCGCAATGTTTTTGTGCTTCTCGTCTGGGACTTAGGAGGACGATTTGACTCTCCTTGATTGCACTGTGTTTTCCAGGGTAAAACCGACGATAGGTGAACTGTTTCCAGCAGCTACTATTCTTGGGACAGCGCGGTTGGTCAGGCTGCATTAGATTTGACAGCATTTAATAAAATATTACTGAGAGTGCACTGGGTTTTTTTTTAGATGCCTTGTGTTCATAGCTGGAGGCCGGGATAATAATCTGTGTCTCAATATTGGGTTATGCACTGATGTCTCATGCGTTAAACGAGTTAAGCTCGGCAACGAGAGGAAGAACTGTGGGTCTCGCTGTCACCTGCCCTGGGGGCTCGCTGGGGCCGGGTGGGCTGCAGGAGCTGCGGGGCAGCGGCACGGCCGCCACCAGAGGTCCCCCGAGCCCCGCGCACGGACCCTCCTGCGACGTTGCAGCCTCATCGGGAACCAAATTAGGAAAAGAACGCGTTTTGAGTGCTTTCGCTTCTTTCAGGAAAATTAGTACATCTGGGAGTTATACTGGTGTGAAAAGTGCCGCTTGGATGCTAGAATTACTTCTTAGTTTGCATTAAGGCAGTTCCCATTAATCTCCCATCTGCATCATGCTTGTTTATTGCCGAGGAAGATGGGAATATTGCCTGGCACTTTTCTAGTGCTCAGTGCCAATAAGTTTTGAAAAACCAGGGAACATTTTTGAAGGCAAAGAAAACCCTGTCCAGTTGTGTGTCCTTGGTTACTGCAGTGCCTGGGGCTTTGAGGGACCCACGCTTTGTGTGCGGGTCAGCCCTCGGTCCTGAGCTGTGGCTGTACGACTCCAGCAAATGCCATTGGGCTTTTCCAGGTGTTCACAAATCACTAAAAACCAGACCTGCTGATTTCAGTTGTTCTTCTGCCTACATCACAGAGTGCTGCGGGTCATCCTGAAAGACAGGAGCAGAGGAAGGAGGTGAGGAGAGGCCCTGTGGGTGCCCTAAGAGGAGATGGTTGAAGGCCTGAGACCTGGCAGAGAGGCGTTACATGTATAAGGGCTGACAGCAGCTACTGCAACAAAGCAAAAGGCAGCAGCACTCTCTGGGGTAATTTTGATTCATGTTTGCTTCTAAGGAAATAAAAATCCCTGGTCCTGAGTGGGTCGTGGTCTTGTCTGCCTGGTGAGCTCACAGGAGAGTGCACAGCAATGCCGATGTGGGTCACCCATGCTAGGCTTCTGTCTGACACACGTGTGCCTTCCCGACTGCAAATCTCACGCTTTTGGTTTGGAGTTGCCTCTGTCAGCTCTGGGGCAGGCATAAAGCCAGAGCAAAACAGGGACAATTAACCTTGGGCTGTTGAAATGTGGATAGGAAAGTTAATTGATTGTCTTAACCGAATAGAAAACTTGGGCAACATTAAATGCACCGTTTGGACTGTGAGGTAGATTTTCTGCTCTAGTGTATGGTAAATTAAGGAAGGAGAAAAAAACATCTGGGAGCAGAAAATCTGCTGCTAGACCTGTCTGTAATCTTACACTCTGCTGAAGTTTCTTGCTTAGGAGATCCATGCTGGAAGCAGGTGAGTAGAGGAAGGAAAGACCAATCCATTTGCCAAGTCTGCAATTTGGCCCGCGTTCCAGAACAAGACCTTTGAGAAATGGGACAAACGCATTATAATGCCATTTCTTTTGCATTAGCAGTGTTGCTGCTCTAAGAAATATTCTTATGGCTAGTCTTTGTGTAAAAGTACACTGTGCTGAGCAGTATGGCATCTCCCAGATAAATATTTGGAGGACAGAGAGAAAGTCAAAATGAAACTTGAACTCTCTAGGGAGATTTTCCATCACTTTTCCAAAGAGTAAGAAAGCAACTCGCATGCCAAAATATGTTAGCAATAAGGAGCGATGCAGATGGGAGAGAGAAATTTATGAAGTGTTTTGAGAAACCATTGTCACAACAGAACCACTTAATTCAGCTGAAATCTAATCCTGGTTTTCAATTTCCTTTCCCTCTGCAAGACTCCTAGTGCTCTGCTTTGCTGTGTCCTCAGCTGTGTCTTACTTCTGGGGGCAAAAAAGTAGTCGACTGCTTGAATAATGAAAGACAGAAAGGATCTCCTGTCCACAAAATAAATGAGACCCTGTGGGCTAACAAATGCAGATTACTGCCGCAGGATGGGTATTGAAACTGTGTGCCCTAAACACCTATTTGTACCAGTCTGTGAGACCAGCAGCTGTGGTGAGGTAGAGTTTTGAAACTCTTAATTCAATGAATAATACAAAACAAAGTGTCAGCATGTGCAGCATGCTGTGGCTGGAGAGTGAAGAATGATGTTCAGTCATTTGTAGTTGAAAGATCTTTGAGCTGGTTTCCACTATTAGTGGAACCTTCTGGGTTCAAGGGTTACCTTCTGACTAACCTTCTGGGTTAGTCAAACCTTCTGGGGCATTTGTAAGGGAAAATGGGGAATTACATGGACTGAGAAAAGTCAGAGGTAAAAGCCTTTTTTCCCCTCTTGCCCTTGAAACTTTTCCATTCTTACAGAATAAGACAAAACATGCAAACACGAAGTAAAAAAACTCCTTGAAACTATAGGAAACTGAAATCCAGTGAAAAGCCTGTACATACACTCAAAGTCAAAAATGCCAAGAATCAAAGATGTGGCCTTTTCCCAGCACATGCACAGCTTGAGTGCAGCATGGGAGGAAGGGCAGTGCATCCACAACCAGATAAAATGATTCAGACCCAAGAGTATCAACACCTGTGGCTGAGACTGAGCAGGAAATGGTGAATATGAATTTTAAAGATGTATAAGATTTTCTGTTATTTGGTAATGCACAATACCATAAGGTCTGAAAGACAAATTAATGCCTTCTACATAAATGCCTTCAACTGCCACTACAACACTTTTAGGCCCATTGTAGTGTTTACGAATTCCAGAATTTCTCCCTCTTCCCCCCTCACCCCAGGAGATAAACTGAAGAGGATAAAGACCTGTAAATTTAATGTTTCAAATAAATTCTGTTTTAAAAGGTCAGGCCAAATTGTTTAAGTGTCTGCTAGACTGTTTTTATATGGATTTACCCATAATGTATACAACTTAGATTTTTTTTTTTTTTTTTTCCCCTTTCATTTGGCTTGCATCTTTGTCATAAACTACGCTGGCTGGTCCTAGAAGGATTGTCACAAAAGCCACCATTGTCTCAGAAAATGCGTGTATTCAGTGAAAGCACTGTTTGCTCCCTAGACTCCTGCCAGAATGCTTACTACCCTCTTAATACAAGAACCTTCCGGGTCGATCAGATTGTCAGGTAATGGGTCATGCTTTCTGTAAACAAATGGATAAATCATTCTTGACATTGGGGGAAAAAAAAGTGATGAGGCCATGTCAAAGTGTTTGTACTATAGTATACAACGTTCTCCTGGCCCTCCCTCCCAGTAGAAAACAACTGTAATGGGCAGAATGACAGAGAAAGGATATAGCTTCAGTGATCAGATGGGAAACATTTTCCCTGTTAGGCTACTGCTTTGTAGGTCACAGAGAAGGGATTTGCCAACTATGTGTATATGGTACAGGCGGTTTTCTAACTGTTGGAATAATACAAATAAATACAAAATAATACCAAAAAAAAATAGTAGGAGCAACAATGAAAAATGGATTGTAAAGTAATGTTCTTCTTTCTTTATTTCTTAGTTAGCGTGTAGAAAGGTGGCAAAACTTACCTTCCTCTGTGGTGCATGACTAAGCTCCGCCCCCCCCCCCAGAAATGAACTGTATCTGTAGCTACAAAAAGAAAAATGATGAAGCCAGCTATGTCCCGCTAGCATGTGGCAGTGGTTATGACCTGTTTTTCTGATAAGATCATGTCTCTTCAAATGGTTCAGGCTCAAAGACATAACCTGTGAAAGCCACAGAAAACCTGATAATCCTCAACAGACAAGCAAAAGCTAGTGCAAGACATAGGTGCATCCAGAATTCTTAGCGAATTGCTGTAGGATATTGATATATATATTTCAACAATATTATTCAGTCTGAAACACTGGCATGGAAATTAAATGATTTTTTTTCCCACTCTGAGCAGAAGTGGCTTCTGTTGTTCGTTATTTGAAATTCCATGTCCAGGAGGGCGTGTTTCCCGCAGCAGCCAGCGCCCTCCCTGCTGTAGGTCCCGAGCAGGGCAAAACACCACCTCAGGCCCCGGCAGCCACCCCGGGGCCTTTCAGCACCGCGGACAGCTCCCGGCGGACCCTTCAGCACCGCGGACAGCTCCCCCTCCCCGCAGCGCGGCCCGCACACGGCCCCAGTTGGGTCTGGGTGTTGCTGTCTGATAAAGCTGTTTTCACCCTCTCAGCCCTTTCCAGGCACACCGACAAAACATGATTTTTTTTTTTTTTTTTTTTTTTTTCCTGATATAATGTTCCTTCTGATGTTCGGGAGGATGGTAATTATTGATTCTGTAGAATGATCATTTCTTACTGGAGCGCAGTGCTTGAGGAGGCTGCTTAACTTCCAAGATCTTCCTCCCCCTAGGCTGGAGTGGCTGCAAATACAGTCTAAAACAAATCCATGTTAAACGCAGGATTCCTGCTTTGTTTCACAAGGCTACCTGGACAGTAACAATAGTGTTATTTCAAGCCAGTTGCAATGTCCTGTACCTAATATTCATTCTCTGATCTTCAGGACAAGAGGTGATGAGCACAAACTGAAGCACAGGAGGTTCTGTCTGAACATAAGTAAATCCTTTTGTAGTGTGAAGGTGACTGAGCACTCGCACAGGTTGCTGAGGTTCTGGAGTTTCCCTTCTTGGAGGTATTCAAAAGCCATCTGATGTGGTCCTGGGCAACTTGCTCTAGGTAGCCTTGCTTGAGCATGGAGCTGGACCAAGTGACCCCCAGAGGTGCCTTCTAGCCTCAGACATACTTTAATTCTATAGAGTAACAGGTGGGAAATGGAGTGAAATAGTTGGACATGGAGCATGATACTGCATCAAAATTAATGGAAACAACTGCAAAGAAATGTTTGCAGCTCTTTGAGTTCTTAATTAAGTCTCTTATCTAACTGAATTTCTTGTAGTGTTGGGAATTTGGGCTGCAATAAAAAAATCATTTCTACTTAGGAAGAATTAGCAGATAATTTACTAATTTTACTATTTGAGGAGGGAGGAATCCTTTGTAAAATGGAAAAATAAAAGGCACTGGTATTTGATTTTTCATAAGTTTTTATTATGATTATTTTAGTAATGGTGCACATACAACTTTGCTAGATTCCACTACTTATTTTGTGTGTGTATCATCTTCTATAGTACAAGCTCAAAATAGTGTTCGGTTTTTTGATTTTTTTTTTTTTTTTGGTGCATATTGACTACTAAAATCCATAACTGCTTACTGTAGGCATAATTTAAATGACTTTTTCATTAAACCATAAAATTTACAATGTGTAAATACTCGTAATATGTGGACAGATATCTCTCCAGAAAATCAACAGTTCAGACCATTTTCTTCATAACATTCAAACTTCTGTAAATGGAGCAAAGAAAAAAGCTATGCTGTTACCACATGCTGCTTAGTGGAAATTATTTAACTCTTTAATAGCAGTTAGCTTCCCTCTTAGCTATTACTAGGCATTTAATAGATGCTATTTTTAAACTCTGAGTCTCATTTGGCTATTTTCCCTTGTTCTAGTCCTGGTTACGTCTGGTGATCTGGGACTGCAGTGTAGCCTGAGAGTTCAGAAACGTGGAGCTTTTTTATAAAAAGTCTTGGGCAATGCTATGTGTTTTCAAATTTAATTTTCTCTGTTAGAAGTTGTTGCCCTTGTGGCTTAGGAAGAAATGTTCTGAACACTTTATAACATCATATATTTATAAATTGTGTCACCTTTAGCTAAAGTGATCTTGGCTTTGTATACTGCAATGCAGTGCTATTTAGAAGCAAAAAAAGGTCTAGAATAAAATCTAGCCTCCATTCATGGCAGGTTTAAAACTCCTTTTGACTTAATGTAGCCCAAGTCCAGTCTCCAGGGCCTGTCTCTGGGGGTTGGATGTTGGGATTTTTAAAAAAAGTATTATTAAAGTTGTGTATATAAAAGAAAAGAAATCCTTCTGGAATCTAACAAACAGAATTGAAGAGATTCCTTCAGTTCATGAATTCATGTTTTCTTCTCACACTGATGGAAAAATAATGCATCATTCTGCCTGACGTAATTTTAAGCAGGACATTTTCAAAAGAAACCTGTCTTTGATCAAAATACTGCCTTCAAGATTCAAAAGAAAGGTCTTGCAATAGTGATATTTCGACTCTGAACTTTCTGATGGGGCTTGGACCCTCTGGCTCATAGGACATTGTCTCATTGTTCCCATTTGTAGTGTAGATTGTACAAATGTTCATTTCATTTATATTGAAGGCTAAAAATTTCTGTGTTGCAGCCATGAGACTTTCATGTTTCCTGCTATATCCTGTCTGAAAGGATTTTGCAACATCCTGTGGTATACAGCACTGGTATAAAAGGGGGAAGTGGTGAAACCTGATGACATCAAGTGTGTTTTCCTGCCCAAATCCCATGTCAGCTGGTGCACAAACTGAAGCGTAGGCATTTCTGTCCTCTCATCTCTGAGCCCCTTAGTTATCCAGCAAACCCGTGTCTGTGGTGTCCTGCACCTTAGTGCCATTTGAGCTTTAATTACTGCTCTGATGCAGGACTCATGGCCTGCCATAATGTATCAAACCATGGAGCTTTTTAGTTCTTGGGAGGTGAACCAAATCAGGGCATGTCCCTGAGCTTAGTGTCCCTTGGATGCTTTACAGCTCTGCTCTAACAGCTAGCTGAAGATGGTGCACCAAGAAAGGAGGCCAGGCTAATCAAATCTGGCCTCTGGAACTTTCCTTCACACTTATAGAAAGGAATGTTTTTATTTTAATTTCACCACAGCACATTCCTCCATCTCCCATTTTTCCTCCCTTTCTGTTATTCCCTACCTCACTCTCTGCTTTCTACACCCCTGCAGTAGCCCCTGCTCACGCTCTCCCTCCTTGTGAAACTGTGAATGTTTTCTGTCTTAATTTGAGTATGACGTAGGTACACTCAATAGTCCTCTCACCACAAGCTGTCTCTCTTGATTGAAATGGTGAGCCTCAACTGATGCTTTTCCAGTTCTTTTTTTCCTGTTTTTTTTTTTTTTTTTTTTTTTTTANNNCCTGTTTTTTTTTTTTTTTTTTCTGTTCTGTTCCTTACTTCCATCTGCTTAAGCCATACATACCAATCACGCCCTTCTGTCCTGCTTAAAATAAATAGGAGAGTACACTGTAATGCATTAAAAACGTACACTGACAAAATTTAGAGTTCCAAATTTAGGTAACCAAAAATAGTTCCAGCTTTCCAAACAGAACTCATACCTTGTTGGACACTCAGTGCAGGACAGCTCTGGTGGGAGGGATGTGTCTGAGAAAAATGGTGTACTTCTGAAAAGTAGAATAGGAATTGTAAACATGATTTTGTAATGAGTTAGTAACACTAAGTCCTGTTGCTTTGCCCTCATGGAGGCTGAATATTTCTGCCCTTAGTGTTTTCTATGGCTGGTTTGTTACCAGTATTAAACAGTTAGAAGGAATTGTTCAGGCATGCACCAATAATCCAGTGCAACTTTAAATAGACATGGGTTAAGGTAGTGCACAGTACAAGCTGGAACTGTAAAATAGATTTTCACCTCTGGCAGCTACCAAGCAGCATTAGCAGTAGGGAGGTAGTTTGTTTAGGTGAAACTTCCATGAGCTAATATAATTTGTGATGATTAGCAGAATGATCTCCAGAGCCAAACAGAAAGCGTGACTTGCTTCAATTCTTATGGATCTGTTATTTGATATTGCAGAGAAGCTCAGAGACGTTAACTGTGATAAATATATTAATATTCTTCATGGTAATAACATTTTATGTATTTTCAAACCAAAGCACTCTCTAGCAGAATGCTGATGCTTATGCCAAAAATTTTAAATATTGTTCTAGAAGGTTAAATAGAGAATGATTGGTTCTGATTGTCTAGGGTAGATTAGTAGAGCCCTCATAGCAATATGAATCGAAAATTGAGAGATCTGTGAAATTAGAGCAGGTTTAACTTGATGTGAAGGCAGTAAGATGGAGAGGAAAGGTCTACTTGGGAAAAGACTGCGTCACATTTTTTCTGCCACCAAAAGCCCAGTTTGCTTGGTTGTACTTCCTCCCCAGCGTGGTACCTCTAAAGTTTCTTTCCTTTGGCTCAGGGAATTATTAAGGTTGGCTCTAGAATGGGAACAAAATGTATCTGCAACTTCTGCATGTTTGTAGGTCCCCAAACCTGCAAGGGATCGCTGTGCTGAGGTCCGTGGCTTTCCTCAGGTGTGTGTTGAAACTGCTTACAGAAGCACGCTTTGCACATGTGGAAGTGATGGGAAGACAGCAGTGAAGGGAAGTGCCAAAGTACTTCAGCAAGTGCAATCCTAACAAGCAGTCCCTTGTGTTACGGAGATGCACATAACAGGGAGAGGAGCATTAGGATGGGGAGCGCTGTCTGTGAGGCTGCTGCCATGAATCTGTGAACAGCAAAAGGGAGACAGGGCTCTTTGATAAACATTTACAAAGTGATTTGTTTATAATGTAAAAATGCAAATCTTTGCATTTGCTGTTGAATAACATAGATGGAAATTTAATTAAAGATCAGGAAGACAAATCCAGCACTAGAAAGAAAAGGGCCTAATTACAAATCAAATATCTGATGATTTTGTGAGAAACATTAATGCTGGTGTGGGCTATACAATAACATTTGAAATTAAATGAGCATGGAAACAAATGTTTTTTTCAATTCCTTTAATTCACACCAGATAATTTTAGCCCTAAATGTAATAGAGTCTACACGCTGTTTCTGGCCTAATATGGTGTTTATCTTTTGAATGGGCATTTTATGTAGAAATAGTTCCTGCAATGCGTTCGTTTGGATTTGTGTACATAACAGAGTCCTTCCAGATTGTTGTATGTACCTCTAACGCTCTCACAAGTAATTTCCCCTGGGGCTTTTTAATGCTCTGACACAAAAGGGCCATCTCAATTCGTTTCTGCTGGTGGTAGCAGAACGCCAATAGATTTCTTTTGCTTTATGCGTGTATATTGAATGTTGACTATTGACGCAGTTAGTCAATTTGATACGTTTCAGTTTAGTAGCAGCAAAATCAATTCAAAAATGATCTCAGTTGATGACAAAATGTCTAACAAGACATTTCTGAACTATGCTTGTGTGGGAATATTCAGCAGGGACCTGCTGCTTGAGAGAACTCAAAACTATTCTGGCATACTGCTGGCTTTGGTGTGATGTCTAACAACAGGTTTACCACTTTCAGTATTGATGGAGCATCTGAAAAATAGCAAGTTTATCCTAGAGCTTTGGATGTTCCACATTAAAAAATAAGTCTGAATGCTTCATATATGTTTCCTAAGCCAAAGAATTAGAGAAAAATGTTAACTACAATTTCTAACTTATCCTCATGGCACGGAAATTCCTGGGAGTATGGTACTCTGAATGTCAGTGGTAGATGGAGAGCTGGGACATGGATGGAGAGAGGATACAACAGAACTTGCTAATCCCAGCTCCAGGATGTGCTGGAGAAGAACAGGTCCTAACAAATCCGAATTACAGAGATGTGCCCACTACCCGCACCTGCCCCTTGCAGCACCAGATCAGGGACCAGACAGACAAATTCACAGAGAAAAGCTGTGCAGAAAATGAGAATGGCTTTTGAGAGAGGGAGGAAAACCCAAAAGCTGAGAAGAGGCTCTCTGTGATTTGCTCTGAGCTGCCAACTAACTGCACGTAATGCGTCCATTTTGCCCTGCAACCCCTTGGCCGCAACGGCACTGTTATGGTATTTCACCAGTGATGGGTACAAATTACTATGGAGAAGATTAGATTTCAGAATTGTTTTTCTTTCCAGCAACTGCTGTTGCTGTTTAATTTCTCCATTTATCTGTTGAGTGGGAAGAGTACATTTTGGTATGGCTTCAACCCTAGGTCTTGTGCGACTGGGAGACTTCCAGCCACAGGTTTTCCCTGGGGTAACTAACTTCTCACGCTGGAATAACATTCTGGTGCTTACAAAATGGGGGGAAAAAAATGAAGGAAACTGAAGTCGCAGACAATACAGTCATGATTAGTAGGACCGGAAGGAGTTAAATATATAAAATATGCATAACAGAAACATATTAGTATGTAGGGAGAAACCTATTGCAATAGCCAGAGCCAGATCTAGATCCATAAAACGGTATCAGTGGCTATATCAACACTGAAATGTGACAGCATCGCTTTAACAGTGCCTATTACAGAAGAACAATGTCTCTTTCCAAATATATTCAGCTTATATCCTCCCAAAGTGGAAAGCATTTATTTCTGCTCGTGAAATATACTGGAAAAGTGTATTTTTACCTGGATAAATAATAACAATTTAGCTATTTCTCTCATTGCTACAAATTTAAGCAACCAAATAGCAAACATGGTCCTGGTCCTTGTGAGATTCTAAATCTATCTCAATAACTGCATTTTTCCAGGCAGCTTGTCTGCTTACGCATATGAAATAACTTCTTATGGTCAGCTCAAGTTCATTAGTAAGATAGATATATATGATATTTTAGGAGGGTGAATGTGCCGAACAGTTCTGCCAAAGGAATATATTTAAGGAAAAAGCACTTATTTTCTTAGGTAATTTCTGAGAGTGGTGAATTACTCCACAATGGAAGAAAAGCCATTGCAATTTTAGCAGAGACAAAGCCAGCGCGGTGGTGAAGCGCCTCATTGCTGGTGATTCATTCCCCATCTGCTCTGCACACGGCAGAGGTAAGCCCAGACCACAAGGGCACTGCTCTTGAGAGAAGATCTGGCAGCTCTGCCAACTGCTGAATGGCTCAGCATGCCTCCAGCAGCACGCCCCAAATTGTTGCTGTGTTAAACCCTCCGCAAGCAGCGTAGGGTGCCCAACGCAGAACCATAAAGCTGATGTGATTGCCTGGCCCAGCACAGCATAACTGCATGCAGATTGACTTTGTGTGAATAGCATTTTGGGAGCTCTGAGTACTTTTCAAAAGGTCTTAATTTTAACATTAAGGTGATACATGAACTTTCTGTACAGGAATTATCAAATCTTAGTCATAACTTGAATTCGTTAAGTGTAAATTACTATGTGGTTGGTTGACCTCTTAATGTTATCCATCCATTTTTCCTTTGGTCGAATTCCAAGAACAAATTACTTTAGAAAATCAGCTTGATCCAGACTGTCTGTCAGGTTTTCTATTAAAAATGATCATACATTATTTCTCTGTGCCACTAATGTGCAGCAGAGAATCATTTCAGAAATGAGTTCCTGCACAACTGGGTGCTAATAGTAATAGTTTTGTGAGCAGAGCCTTCCCTGAGGTAATAACTTTTTGCTTAAATGCATTAAGATACAATTTTCTGATGTATTTGGTCATTGTTTTGTTTGAAAAGTGGTATTGTGGATACTGGATATGAAATTATCACCTAATTTCCTAGGTTCACTAACACTTGTCATGGATACACTGTCACAAATGACGTGGGTTTTAATGCCCTAAATTTAAACACAGACTTGCTCCATCTGCTCTATACCACCCAGTATGCCATGGATCTCCTGTGGCTTCCCAGTGTGGAAGGCAGCGGGGCAGCCCAGGGCACACAGGATACCTATCGTACCCTGGGTGTGGGCTGTGTGGAGTACAGCCTGGGACAAATTCCTTCCTGAAACGTTGTGACAATGGCCTGCATTGGCCTCAGGTTGGGAATCACCGAATGACTCCTGTCTGATGCCTGTCCAGTGCCAGGCACTCTTCTCATTCCCTCGTGTGTGTCCTTGGGATTTCTCATGTTGCCGCTAATTGCTTTTTGCCGTTTCCCTCAAATGTTTTTTCTTCTAGGGCAAGGCCTATGGTTAGATGCTTACTGAGTGTACAGTGATACACTGAGGGAAAAAATCCCTTCTTTTCCACTTCTGGCAGTCCTCGTGATCTGGCTGCCGCCCTCCCCTTACTACTCTCCTTCCATGCCTCTGGAGCCCCAGCCATGATGAACCTCCTCAACTTGATATCCCAAATCTTCCACTTCCTACCCATGCCTGTGCTGTAATGGTGAATTTTGAAGGCTTTTCCCATTGCTACTTACTTCCCATTACTACTACCATTTTATACCGTAACATATACAGTTCATCATGTCCAGGTTCCTAAAACCATACTCTGGCTGACGGCACAAGCTCTTGGTTTCCTCCACAAGGAGCTGATCAAGAGCTTCACCAACAACCTGTTGTGTCCTTACCCCAACGGGCTGCTGCTTAACCTTTTCTTCGGTGGTGGCTTCTGATATTTTAGACTTTATTCTGCCAGTGTGGGGTGGTTGCATTCCTTTTAACACCTTACTCTGTCAGTTGCATCCCGTGCTGTGCATTGGTGTTTGCAGACCTGTGTTGCCTGCCGAGTTAGCATGCCAGCTCCCAGCCCACTTGCTGTTTTGGGCACTCCTAGACCTCTCTAATTGTCCCTTGTTGGGGACATTTAATTAAATAATATTCCTCCTGTTGGACTGGGGCAATTGCTGGGGGGAGCAAAATTGAGCAGTTAACATCAGGAGACACATGGGTACAGGGTATAAAAAGAGCCATAGCTGAACTCCAGAATATTGCTGTAGTATATTATATTTGACATTTTACTGCTCTGCCTAATAATGCATTCTTCACATCTTGTGCAGCAGTCATGTTACTTCATTATTTCAAAATTTAGAAGCTTTTGTTTTTCAAACTAAGACCCATGTTTCCAGTTCCTCATTATGGTGCTGGTTTAATTGCATTACTCCTCTCATTGTGAGATTGAATATGGCCATTCAGCTAGAAAAATGCTGCTGGAATAATGCAAATGGTCGAGCTTTGGTCTTTCCAAGGTATTTAAAATTCTATTGCTGTTCCCATAAGCCACAGACAGTGGGTTGTTTTTCATGGACAGACAGTACATCCTTCTCTTGGGGCTTTTACAGGCAGACTGTATAAAATGATAACGCAATGAGTGGGGCACCTGCCATATTCTATCAGCTGCCTAAATCAGCTGTTTCAGACAGAAATTCAATGTGGTAGAATATGCTTCACACAGATTTTCAGGCACAGGGTATAGCAAGGAATTTCAGGAGTATCCTTGATGCATTTGCACCGAGATAGCTTTAAAGACAATTACGTTGCTTCAGGAAGAATGTAGTTAAGATGCTTTCAAACCATCTTCAAAATAATAAAATGACTTTGGTACTCTGAGGAGCTGAGAAGAATATCATATTATTATATTTGATCATGATAGTGTCCAGACCTCTTAGATATTGGGATACCTATTGGGTAAAATATTACCATTTTAGTGAGGAACTAAAGGAGCATTTTGTTCCAAAGAGCACTTTGGGGATGGTAAGAAAGAGAAGGTTTGCATGCAGGAACAAAATCCTTTGTGGTCATTTTATTTTTAAGTAAAACAAGTGCAATGGTGGCATATAAGTAGATTAGCATGCGATAATGCTTTAAATGCTAACTGCATGGTATATTTGTACAACACAGAGCTGTTTATCCTAGCTTGTCAAATGCACTGCACACATTCCTGGAAATTCAGCAGCCCAGAGTGCTCGTTAGTTAATTCATCTCCTGTGCATAATTTTGCAAACTTGGAATGAAACTTCAAAGATTGAATCTTGAAGCCAAATTTCAGAAACAGCCTTCCTACTGGAAAGGGAAAGGAAATGCAACATGGGTGTGCTGTGGAGAAATCAGCAGTTTTACTCTGGAGCTATTATTGGTGGTGTGCAGAGTGGTCAAAATTCCGTACCAAAGACTGAGAAAATGCTGTAGACAGCGTCACTGGAAATCCTGCTGTGGCTTTTCACCAGTTTGGTGCCCATTTTGGTGTTTCTCTTCCTGACGGTAAGACATTGTCTATATTTTGTTCTGAGATAGTCTGCCCTTTCCCACTTCTCAGCTTTCTTGAATCTGTCCAGAAGAAAAAAAAAAAAAAAGAAAAAACAACACGAAAACACACAAACAAACCTTGGCTGAGGCATTAATCTGCTCTTAGGCAGCATGGTAGGAATCAGTGAGGCTCAGACGAGCTTAGGTGTTGCACATACAAATCACTCACTGTGTGTTTTTTCCATTTCTCTATTCCCATCCATCACATTTAATCCCAATATATTTCGTTGCTAAGTATGCCTGCAGGAACTTCTTCATTCTCTTCTAATTAAACAGATCCTTTCATGACCCTTAACCAAAACGAGACAAAACTTGGCGATTGGTGCTCTGAGCACTGCTTGTGACCTTTCTTTCAGGAGAGGCTCTTGCTCCCTCATGGAGAAAGCTTTTTGAAGACACTAATCTCCAGCAAATGCAAGCTTGAATCAGTGTGTTATTAGACATCCCCAAACCTAACCCGATGCAGTAAAAATATCCCCAAAGTTTTTAACTCACTTCCCAGAAGGAGGTTTCATGATCCTGAAAATTAAGGATATTCACATTTTTCAATGAAGAGATGCTCTAATTTTAGTTGTTCATATTTCATTTCCCTCATAGCCTTTAGCATACGCACAGATCTTTGCTCCTGAGTCCTGTCTGTGGTGTAGCTGTCCTTTCAACCGTCCTTGTCTTTGGGAGTGTAGTTCTGCCATGCCTTGTGTTTCAGGCTTGGCTCTCACTTGAACAGAAAAGCATTATTTTGTGTGTTAGAGGGCATGCACAGCACAACTGGGTTTCTGTGTAATCATGCCAAAGAAATTAGAGGCTGTTACCGCGTCCCGCTCCTTGCAGAAGAATGCCAGCCCCACTGGCTTTCAATGAGTGCATTTTCTAGTGTCACTGAAGGGCATTATTTGGATCTTCTACAGCATCGCTGTCTTTTGTCTTCAGTGTTTGCTGCACAGGGTGACCTTTGGGTGGTCACATAGTTGATGCCAGCAACGTGAAAGGTCCTGAGAACTGGTGGAATCTCTGTCTGCATGCTCGAGCCTTGCTGCAGATAATGAGCTATTACATCAACACGGCCATAAAGCTGTGTTAAAGAGAGGTGGGTTGGTAGAAAGTGCTCACTTAGAACGTGCTAGAATGAATCACGCCTGGGCAGGCTTGTTTTAGCCTGCGTGTCTTGCTTTATTCTCAGCTGTGGCTCTTCAAAGAGACAGTTTTTTGGCTATTATTAATTTGCGCAAGTCTAGACTCAATATGTGGTTGGGTTAAAAGTCATTTTTACCATAATCTCATGTTTTTCTTCTGTTTCTGCCCTTAATTAGGACTTAAGAGCAACCTGAGTACAAGTTTGATTATGCAGCATTTGCTTTATTCTCCGCAGGGCGTCACGCAGCGTGTGCCCTTCTCACCGAGCAGCAAAGCCAGCAGGGACGAGCAGTTCCTAATTCTCTTGGCACTTCTGCTGCAGTGCTTTAGGCTGGGTATTAGGGGTTGATTGCTGCCTGGAGGTGAACTCTTACTGCGCTGGCTCTTCGGCTTCTCCTGTGTGGCTGTCAGCTGGCCTCTGGAGCCCCTGATCACCACACTGCTCTGCGTTCAGGCGTTCCTGTTAACCTGGGCGTCCCCGAAGGAGTGAGGAGTATCTGGGTTGTTTCCCTTGGTGAATAACACCTCATGCCTGAGATAAGTCTAATTGCTGTCGAGCTCCATTTAAAGCATACAAGTGCATGAGTTTTTGAGAATTAACCTTGATGTAACCAATTGGAGAATGTAGTTGTATTTTAATGGAATTATTTATTGCTGAGAAGTAATTTATAATTGCATGAGCAAGACATTTTCCCATTCCACATAACCTGCATGAAGATGTGCAAAACACACATATTTTTTTTTCTTCAAACCTTTTCTTAGAAAGTAGGCACACAGTCATGGAAAGGATTAGATAAACATTCACATTAGATTAAAAAAAAATCACTTTGCATCAAAATTCCTAGTCTCTCTGACAGAAACGCACAAGGCCTTTTTGCTGAAAAAAGCTGTAGACAGAATTAGTGTGAATAACGCTCGTGCAGTGCTGAAATGCCCGTGTTATTGACCTTGCTTTCATGTGGTTTTCATCCCCACTGTTACAAACATCACACCCATGTCACTATCGGGCTAGACAGTTGTTATAGGGCAGAAGGTGTGTATAATATAATAGCATCTTTTATGAATTATTTTAATGGGGGATGGTGGCAAACTGAGCTACGCAATCATTTCACCCATTTCTGTTTGTGCTTCTGAGAATAAACACCCAGAGCACCCTCTCCTTTCTTCCCTGGCACCTTTATTTCATAACCACCTCCCTGTGAGCCTGACCATAGCCCAGATGCCGAATTTAGCTCAATGTCCAGCATCTGTTCCCAGCTGGACCAAAGATCTCATCCTAACTTGGTCCCATCTATTTCACTTCTTTCTTCAGCTCTGTATTTTGCTGCAGCCACATGGTACCTTTCTTCTCTGCTGCCCAGGATCTGAAAGAACACTGGAGATGCAGTATTTACAGTCTAGCTCTGTGAGATAGGGTAACGCCAGGTTAAATGGTAGCTTGCAGAGATGTGTCTGTGAAAATTTAATTCCGTAGACTCAGTACCAGGGGAAAAAGCAATACCGTGCACCAACTTACTCCAAGCCTAAATACAAATAATCAGTGGTAGAGGTGAAAGTGAGCATACAAGCAGAAACGATCAGCAGTACGTGTTCAGTCTCTCTTCGGTGTCTCCTTATAGATCTTAAAAACCCAAAACAATTATATATATATAAAAAAATTTGCATGGACATTTTTGTGTAAGACCGAGTAAGGAGTGTTTCTAAAAGAAGGAGCTGTTGCTTTGCGGTAGTGGGGTTTCTCAGCTTATACAGTTGTGAGGAAGTTATCTGAAATAGTGTAGAGTTGGCATTTCATAATTTCTCTTTATTGCAGAAATATTTTATGCAAATATTCGGGATAGAAAGATGCTACCAGATGGAAATGCAGTAGTTGTGGAATTCTTCCTGGCACTTTTGACAGAATATATAATACTGAATGGCTTTATGCTGATGCTTTGCACCGGAATTCATATTTTATAGCTACTTTGAAATTCAAATTAAAAAGGTTCCAAAACTGAAAACCTTGCCCTCCGAGAAATACAGTAGTATGTAAAGAAGAATTTAGCTCTGTTAGCTCCCAAGTATTGTCACAGCAGTGTGTAAGAGGATGATCGTTACGGTATGAAATGTGAGCTGGAAATCTCGAAATGCCACCTGTCCTGCAGGGACTTTCTGCTTTGGTGGGCAAGCGCTGCTGGAAGCTCTCGAGCTTTTGAAGAACATGACTTCTTTCCAAGGGGGAAAGCATTAAGGATCCAAGAGATGTGTAAATACCAACAAATTAACGTGGGGTGTGCTGACAATGATCCTGCATGTCGGGCTGGGGTCTGGGATATCAGCCAAATCTTGATAGAGTATTGCAGCAACAAATATCAAGATATCAAAGATCTGATTTCCTAGCAGCTACGCCTCATGTGAGTTGCTGATAAGGTAAAGTTTTATGCAGTCACAGAAAAAATATCTGCAGGAAAGCTAAAAGGCAACAACACTGCACCCCCTCCCAGCTCTGTCCCGTTCCCACACCTCTCTGTCCTCCTGCTCATGCATAAAACACCAGTTCCTCCATGCCTGCGGCCAGATCTGTTTGAGAATTATTTACACCCTAACACAAGAACTTCTCAAGCCAGCAGGAATTTATGCAGTGGGTTTCCCTGTAGCCTAATGGCACTTAATCCTGCCCAATTCTCAAACCTGTATTTTCCAGAGTGGCGAAGGGATTTGTAGCCTCTCTAGCTCTTATTATATCCTGGCCCCTTGCTGCAGCGCTGGCACCAGTTCTGGCACAGTAATAAGCTTAAATCCTCAGTGTTTAAAATAAAAATTATTATAATCCAAAAAGTGGAAAGCTACACATGCCATCCCACAGAGCAAAGTGGAAGTCTGAAGTGTGCTGAAGGTGTTCCAAAACCTGAGAGTCTTTAGGCTGCTGTTCAGCCATTGCAGTAAATTGCAGTTCATAATCTGCAAAAATAGTTCCACATCATGGCTGAATTCGCAGTTTAATTTACAAAGCAGCTATTTTACTGATGTGTAAGGGGTATTTCACATGCTGGAAATATTAATGTCCATTGTGGGCATTACTTTCTATTTCAGCATGGTACGGTCAATTAATTCACCATCAACGAGCATGCAAAATTAAGAGCTGCCAGAAATGTGAGTATGGAAAAGTGAGAGGAGCCTTCTAATATTGCAGCACAAATTTTCCAATTACATCTTTAATTTTTTTTTCTGCTGGAGCTGAAGTTGTGAACTCCATGGGCCAGAAGCAGAACTTGTACAAATTACTTCGAAGTAGGCACATGATATATGAGAAAATATGTTCTGTATTTGTATTTTAGTAAGAGTTAACAGTGGAAAAAAAAAAAAACCTGAAATCACATTGAAGTTGGTTCACTGCATTTATATATATATATATATAACTGGAATGTAATGGGTGAATTCCCTGCCAATCTACAGATGAGGAGAGGAAAGGAATACTCACAGCATCCTTGGTTGCTGGGCCAGTTATTTTCCACACCAAAAGTCTTAGGACAAAGGTAGAATTCCCATTAATTCTTAAATAGCTCAGATATCAATGGAAGACAAGACACGCCTGTCCTTTTCATGGGCAAATGGCAATTTTTCAAATAATTTTTCATAACAAAACCATAATTTCACATGTCTGACCAACCTCAGCTAAGCAGGAATGAATGGTGCTGCATCTGACACATTTGAGGTAAATTAGGGATCACCATCTGGCAGATGGCAGACAGATTCCCTTAAAATTGTTCTCCCTTTTTAATTAAAATATGCTTTAATTAAAGAGAGACATGTCAAGAAGTGCTGTGCATCAGTTATTTTTGTGACAACAGTTTCCAGTTTTAGATGGGCGCATGCACCAGGAAGGATTTTCTCTTGGGTAATGTTGTACTGGCTCAGGACAAGCCTGGAAATAGCTTTCTGTCCCTAATCTAGTGTTCATTAGCATAATACAAAATACAATCAGTGACCGTTTACCACAACCCAAACTAGGCAGAACATTCAGGATATTATTAGGAAGAAGTTGCAATTCTATATTTTGCAATCTTGATCTCAAGTGCAGGAGACTAAAAGTGACAGGGAGGGACTCCCAGTGCCCCAACTGGCTTTTACAGGGTGTATGCCCAAAGGTAAGGCAGCGTGACATTCACAGCAACCAAATGTGATTTTTTTTTTTTTTACACGTTTCATTAATCATCCACAGGCGCAGTAGCTGCAGCTGCCCACGCGAATAATAGCTTCGCATGGAAATTAAGCAGAGAGGTATATGTATCTTTGATATGATGTGATGTTTGCTTTTACAAACACCAGGAATGTGCCATTACTTCTGCGTAAATTGTTCTTCCACAATCCACAAAAGAGGGATCCCACCTCTTCCAAGTTTTAGTGTGCATGCCCTCCAGCAGTGTTTTAGGGCTGACTGCAGTAGGGTCTAGGACACACCGAGGCCCATGGAAGTCCATCCTCCAGGCTTTGGTCAATGTAGAGATGCTCAAGCAGCTAAATGCACTTTCAAATGTACCATCTTTCATCTTTATCTCAACTGGCCAGTTGCTGTGCTCCCTAGTTTGCTGTGCTGTGGTCATCACAGTGCTAATGAACCCTTCGTCACTCCGAGCAGGGACCAAGGCTGGCGCGGAAGGGAAGCTGCCTGCTCGCTGACGTGTTTAAAGCAAGTGCTGTATGTCCTAACCATTTATTTTAACAGTTTATTTTGAGAAAGAAGGACAAAAATATCCTTAGTTCCACTAACAGGTTTATTTATTGTTGGTAGCACCAGAGCCATGAAATAAAATGACCTAGATATTATAGCCTGGAAGCAGGATTTTAACAGCTGGCAGATGGGATTTATTCATTCATAAAATGCTGATTTATAGCATTTGGAAAGAAATGATGGAAAATATTAAAATCCAATTCGTTCATCAAGTATTCTGGCGCAAACAACAGATTTACTGGTGCGAAAGGAGGGGATTATGGTTGTTAAAAGCAAAGCTATTACAGTTTAATCTTCATCACTTGCTGACAAGGTTTGAACATGGAGTTATATTTATTCAAATGACCCTCAGAGCTCAGACACCTTCCCTGCTCCTCCTCCTGTGCAAAAACTATTTCATGCTCTTATTTTAGGAGAGAGAAGCCAATAAAAACGTTGAGCAGGAATAATTTTAGAAATACTCTCTGTTTGAAAATATTTTCTGCTTAATTCCTCTGGGCCTTCAGAGTACTGAGACACTTAAATACCAATGAGAAACTTTCCCTTCCATGCTCAATTTGCCTTGTACCTATTTTGCAAGCGTGTTATTCAGGCTGTGTGCTTTCAGTGTCAGTGGGTTGGACTTAGGGTGAGAGCTGGAGTCAGGACAGGGCAGCTGAGACCCGGGAGTGCCTCGGGATCAGCCAGGACGCACCTGGGATCCAGACTGACCTAGGGTTATCTAACAGCAGTCCTGAGCCTGGCAGACAAAAAAAGGTTTTATAAAAACAGTTAGCTGTGCCTGGTAGGTGGCATTGTCTTGTTGTTTTGAGAAGCTGATAAATACAGCATGATACACAACGGGTTTGTGGAGTTCTCCCACCTTTCGTGGACTTGCGTTTCTCTCCCTGACACACGGACGCACAAGGATGTCTGCTTTGCCTGTTGTGAGTCAGGCAGATTGGCAGTATTGTTGAAGCAGATGTTCCACCTGCCCTGCAGTGACATCTTTGCACTTGTGGATGATTTTTTCTTGTACTTTTCAGAATCCCCCAACATTTCTGTTTTTGGAGGCAAGATTGGAGGCAAAGGGTGGCATTTCTAAAATCTGAGGAGCTTAAGAAATTATTTATTTTTCAACTGTTTTTATTTGACGTTGGGATGCTCTAAGTTCCTTGCACCTTCTCTAAAAAAAAAAAAAAAAGGTGCAAAGACATTTTCATAAATATATTGGATCTCTTTTTTGCTTGCTTTCATGAAGTTCTGACATACAGGGCATGATTCAGTGGCGTTGGAAACCAATGAGGATATCTGTCTTGTTGAGCAGTCTGACAAGATGACTCAGACAGCGAGAAATGGTTATATCAGAGCAGAGTGAGCAAAAGGCATCCGTCTTGCCATCATTACTCAAGGAAGTAACATTATGTGTCATCTGATTACGCTTTCAGAAGAACTCTGGAATTCATTTGCCAGGTGCAGGCCTTGGAAACTTGGAAGCCACCTTTGGAGCCCATTTCTCACTCAGTAGCTCCCCCTCCCTCCATTAGGACTCACCTCCTCTTCCACCTCTCTGTAGGAATTTGCTCCCTGCCTGCACTCATCCTGCACAGGTGAATTTTCAGGGGGAAAAGGGCTGCCATGTCTCTCCTTGAGAGAAGTGCAGGAAAGAGTTGGAATCTGCTGTGGGTTTTCACTTCACACCTTAATGCAGCCTGTGGCGTGGTAGGTAAGAACTGCATTGAAATTGTTAAAAATGTAAGGAGGAAGGTATTGTTTTCAGAGCTGAGGGCACAACTCTTCTGCTTGGTTACAAGAAAGTCAGTTTGGAGGCCAAAAGGAGAAGCGGAAATTGATGGTTTCATGGGCTTTGGGGGGGCTGGGATCTTAACCTACTGGAATGTCTTTGTTATATGTACATTTTTACCTTTTCTGTGGTTTCTATTCAAAAAAAAATCACTATTTTCATCATGATTGATCATTTTACAGTTGATAAGTTTCGGGTTTAGTACGTCAGTACTAAAAAAAAAGTGAAAAGTTTTGCTCTGATGTCCTTCCTGTAACCCAGAATGCCTTCTCTAAAGTGCTTGGAAAGCTGCAAATCATGGAAACCTTAATGAAAGTGAGATTAATGGAAATAATGGGCAAGCAGAGGAGTTTGAGAAAATCAGACAATAAAAACCTCTCCATTTAGGCCAGAGAGCCCAGCCAGCAGTGTCGTCCACCCATGTCCCTTTCCCAATGTCTGCTAGGCAGCTAAATGCACTATAATTAAGTAGCTTGCTTAAATGGTGAGAAAGCCTTTCTCCATGCAGCTCGCTAACTAGGACAAAGAAGCCAGAATTGGAAATGATCACTCCTGCAGCTTATAAAGTGTTTCCTACAGTCAGTAGCCTAAAAACCTGAATTTTGAAAACCAGCTGGTTTTGGAGCTCATCAGACTGGACAAAGTTATGGCCACAGCGTGGAGATGGGAAGGTGCGGTGAACCTCTGCGATCCTAGTCATGAAGCCTAGAAAAATGTTTCCACAATGATACTAAAATCTTAATAACCTGTCAAACGTGCTGCTCAGAAGTCATTTGGAATGAAAAATAGCTCAAAGATTTTCAGCTGAACAATGCACAGTTCATTATACATCCATCAAAAGCCACACTGAAAGTTAATTTAGCTCGAGTCACTCTGCTGATGAAAGCCAGAGCCTACATTTAATGTTGGAGGTGAAAACTGGTGGGCTTCAGCTGTGACTTCCTCACTGCACACATGCATGGGGAGCAGAGCCGTGATCATGCGGAGTTCATGGAAAGATAGGTCTAATGAGGAGTGGCCAAAAGCTGTTATTTCTAAAATAACTGTCACCTAAACGTACAGGTACTGGGGGGAAAAAAAAAATAAATAAATAAAAAAAAAAAAAGGAAAAAAGGAGTGAAGAAATTAGAATAGAGCCCTATGGACTGCCACAGATAACTGCTTAATAGACCTGACAGGTTTAACTTCAGAATTTCGCCACTCAGGCAATTCTTTTGGACAACTTGTTAGGAAAAATTGATCCTATTAAGTACAGTACAGGGGCCAAGCAGAAGGAGAAAGAGCACATCTGCCTAGAACAGCATTAACAAGGTGGTTTTGCAGCATTCCCATGAAGCTGGAGCAGCTGAGATTTGTGTTAAATACAACCAGATTGGTTGGCCCCAGGTGTTCCTACTTTGTTTTGGGGAAAGCTGATGTGGTCATGGAAATACTCTTGATTTTCCTTAGGAGTGACATTTAAAACAGGTACTTTTTAGCAGACCTGCTGCTGAGGAAAATAGATGTTTTAGATGGTTTCAGTGAGAAAGCAAAAGGCAAAGGTAGACACGGCTCCTTGGTTATCCCATTAAGAGTAGCAGAAGATCCCTGAGTGCTTCAGTGCAATAAGTCACAAAGATAACGTTTGTGAAGGGGATCTCCAACAAAGTGGTACGGGCAAATCGGTGAGTTACCTTTCCTTGTAATTAAAAGGTGTTATCTCTAAAGTCTTTGACAGAGAACAAATTAGGTGAGGACCTAGGACAGGAAAGAGCTATGCCATTAGTCTTTAAAACAGGAGGTTACATTTCTGAAGTGCGCAAGTAGTTAATTAGGATGTAGAAACTGAATTAACAAAACAGGGAAGCTTAAATTAAGCTGCTTCAACTGCAGATGAAACTAGAATATCTTTTTTTCTTTTTTTGAACTCCTTCTGGAAATGTATAAATGAAACATGAACACTGAGGTTGTACTTTCTCATGACCGTCCCATTCCTAGGGGTTCCTCTGGGAGGAGATGGGGACGGTCACCCTGAGGGGCATGGCTTGGTGCGAGGCCACCCACAGCCTCCCTGTGCCCAGGGGGCAAATACCCACAGCAGGGCTTCCCCCTTCCTTTCTGCCTTCTTTTCACCAGCTTCTGCAATTCTTTCCCCAAGATTGTTGCTCTTTATTTGTATACATGGTACACAGAGATGGTTAAACATGCAATCACATCTCTTGTTACAATGCCTGTAGGAAAAGTGCAAATTAAGGGTTTGTGCTACGCATTGCATGTGAATGACTGATAGATCCTGCCTTGGGCTCCCTCTTTATTACAAAGATATTGGAGTAAGTGGCTGGTTTAGTTCCAGCACACAGCGTTAGGTACAGTACGCGCTATATTTCGGAAGATAAACTACAGCTAGTGATGACTCATCCCCACTGCAGCAATAATTATAGTTCAGCCAGAAAAGATGTATCAGAATTAATTCAAGAATGTTTAGCCTGAAGGCATCTGACAGCATTTAGAAGATGTGTGAAGTGTGTTTTCTTTGGGTAACTTTTTTAGAAAGAAGGCTTTTTGTAGATTGACTAATCAATGTGGAACATCCTTAAAAAAAGCCTCACAATCAAACCCAGATCCCAGGGTACCCCAGGCACCTCCCAAAATAGCCCAGGGGGAGGGGCACCACCAGGTGTAATTTGCTGAGGGCCATTAATTAAGCTGTGGCCCTGGCTTGCACCTGAGTCCTACAGAGGAAGAGGAGCAGCTAATTGCCATTCCCTCTCCTGGGGGCACCCGAGCTCCTCTGGTCCTCATGGACAGATCTCTTCCCACAAAGACCTTCCCTTTGCTCTAGAGATGTTTCTCTGGACTTCTCCAGCTTGGATGAGGGGGAATGGTTTTAAACTAAAAGAGGGGACATTTAGATTAGATATTAGGAGGAAATTTTTTACTCAGAGGGAGGTGAGGCCAGGTTGGATGGGGCCCTGGACAACGCGACCTAGTAGGTGGCAAGCAGCCTACAGCAGGGCGTTGGAACTAGGAGATCCTGAAGGTCCCTTCCAACCAAGCCATTCTGTGATTCAGTGATGTCACCTGCGTTTCCTCATGCAACCTTTCCGCTGCATGGTCTGTCTTTGACTCCCTCCTGAAGCCCTGGGAGCGTGGGACAAACCTCCCGTCCCGAGTGCCGCGGGAAGAGGCTGACCCCAGCTGTGACACGTGGACTGTGAGCATTTCCCACCTACCCAGCCTAAACCCAACTCTTTTTGCTGTTTTTTGTGGAATTTGCCATTCTCCGGCCATGAGCAGGAGTGGCAGCCTGGGGCTGGCTCTGCCTGCAGCCCCTGATACAATGAAATGTTTTATGGATACAGTTGTCTGATGTCTACAAAAGCCTTACCTCTGTGCTGTGCATCTTTGTGCTAGATACTTCCCATTTCCTACACAAATTGGTAGATAACTGTCTTAGCTTTGCTTTTCAGCAGAAGGATCTCAATTATGCAAAAGATGAAGCACAAAGGCTTGACGGCCTCCTGACAATGGGGATTGGTGATAAAATGTGTGAAAGCCTTCCCTGGTATTGTTTGCGCATTTACGACAGTGGTTGTGGTCTCAGTGATAGAAAAGACAATAAATAAAAGCTGTTAGGGTTGTTCTTTTCATTATCATATGATTTTATAGCCTTTGGTGCCTTAACCATTCATGCATAAAATTGACTGATATCACTCGTAATTACTGGAAATAACTGCTCTTAATTCTCCTGACTGGTATTTAAAGTTTTATCTGACTCAGAGAGCCCACCAGGCTGGAATAAAAAAAGCCAGGAAGAGCTGCAGACATGCTCCGTGAACGGGAGGGGAGTTCAGGTGCACTGGGAGCCCAGGGCTGGTCGCGTGGTGCTGTGTGGGTGGAGTTCCTGGGCATGCTGTGGGTGGGAGCTGCTGGCTCTACAAAGGGCAGGGGGCTCAGGATTTACTAGCTGTGCCTGGAAATGTGGTGGAGGAATTGGTTTTTAATGAAAAAAAAAAATTACAGGTTTTCCACTAGGAAAGCTACTTTCTATGTAAATTTTCTGCTTTCTGTCGGAAATTCAAGAATTGTTTGTTTTCCCAGGCTTTTTAAAGAAAAGCCAGGAGCGCAAATAAACCCATGTAGTCCTCAGCTTTTTGGTGTCATGCACAGTGACTGGGACAGCAGTGTCCTTACAGAAGAAGGATCTTTTCCCTTCTGTGCTGGAGGTGGTGGCAGCGAGCTGGTCCCTGGCTGCAGTGGGGGGAAAGGACCTCACGTTTCTTTCCAAAGCTCGTTTGCCTTCAGTCTTCCTGAAAAAGTCTCCTTGCCTTGTACTTGGAGTAATTGCATTCGGAGAAATTGTATTTGAAGTAAAATTTTGAGGTGTTTTCACCCTGACACCTTCCCAGCTTAAGTGAGGAGCATGCAATGAAACAAGGGTGAAGCCTCCATCAGTTTCCTGACAGACCATAATTCTCTGTCCTTGCAGATTCATCCTTGGTTCTGTTTTATGGCTGATGAAGAAAATCTGATCATTCTAATTCATTGATTTGTTTTCACCTTATCTGTGACTTTGATTTCCGTCCTGGTAAAACCTCAGTGAATTAGCCAGATAATAAAATTGCTTGGATGTAGATTTATTTATTTAGCCTCTTTAACCGTGCTCTCTGCCTCCTTATTCTTCCCTGCAGAAATCTGTTCCCAGGGAACATTGCATATGTATAAGGAAAACCAGAAAGGAGGCTTAAATCTGCAAAGCTATGTGAAGTGCATTTTACTTTTACCTTTCACACAATCAATCATGCCTTTAAGTGCAGAAATTGTTATAGACCAGCCAGAGATAGACTGTGTCTTTTTTTTTTTTTTTCGTTTGCTGCTTTAAATGCCTCTCAGTTCTACAGTATGTTATGAAAAAGCAATGTCTCGCCAGTCAACATCAGGAGTGTGGAGACATACTTTCAGGAGTTTATTTTAACAGTTATGCATTTAAATTGTTCCATTAGAGTGGCCATCCTCTCCCCTCTGCTGATAAAAATCAGTCTTAGGAGAGCAATGTGTGCTCTTCAAGGAATTATTTTTGTTGTTTTGAAGTTTTATCTGCTACTCGTTCGAGGAAAACAATGATTTTACACAAATGGAACAGGCCAGGTTAACCTTTGTGGCCACATTTATTTTCCGCAACTGCCATGTGATGTTATCATCCATTATTACAGATTTACTGAATAAATGAATTAGCAGCAACCTGATCGGGCCCTGGAGACGCGGTGTGGATCCAGACTTCTCGACTGCCTGCCTTCATGGCTCCCTACCAGCCAGCGGCAGCCACCGGGCTGCGAGCAGCTGTTCTGGGCGCTGGGAAGTAGGGGTATGCAACGTTCCTCCGTGAAGGCTTTTGTCCATATGTGATGATAACAGGAGCTCAAATAGGAGAAGGCAGGACTTCTAATGCCTGTAGTATTCAGTCCTGCTTCCATTTCTAAAGGACTTAAGAGAAATTTAAAGTTGGAAGATGAAAATTCTTACGCTATAATTTATATAAGCCTGAAAAAATTAATACCTCAAAAATACCTCTACAAGAGTCTAAAGCAAAGCTCACTACAGAGAAAGGCAATGTTTGCAGGACTCTGAAGTAAGTTTCTGATGCCAGAGGTAGGCTGCGTTCACCATGTTCTGTATAGAACCCCAAATCTTCTGGGCTGCTTATTAAATAACAGCTGGAAAACAGCTCTGGAGTCTCTGCACTCATCGTTACCACGCTTATTTCTATGAAAGAGAATAGGAGAGAAAAACGGCTGATGTTTCCAGTTACCACTTGGTAAGTTATGAAAAGAGATTAAAAGAGTTACAGACAGAATCTAGTGTTCAACAATAAATAAATCGAACCTGCACAAGTTGCATTTACTCGGTGGCAGCTAGAGGCGTCCACGGCAGTTCGGGTCGGCTGGCTCAGTCCCACACAACAGCCCAAAGCCAGGCTTGGATGGTCCCACTGCCTGGCCTTGATGCTGATCAGAGTGAGAGCAAATCCCAGCCAGACCCTCACAAAATTGCTGATGTAAAACTCCGCAGACAGACTTCTAAGTTAAGGAGGAATTGTGGCGTTTGGGACGGACTCAGCGCACGTAGTTACACGCGCATGCACATGTGCTCACACCCTCCCAACCCCCCCAAGAAGTTCCCTTACCCATCAGTTCTCAGAGACGTTTTTTTGAAGTCATTTAAAACTCTCAGTGCATGTGAAGGAGCTCGTGCTGCGTTAGCCAGCGCACGTTTTAACAAATAGGTGTCTGAGCTTGTTCGTGCTTGAAGATGCATATTTCTGTGGAGCCAAAGGAAACAGTACCCAATTCTTAAGACTCTGGGGCTCCAGCAGTTCAGGTAATGCTAATTATGCCAGAAAATGGTCTCATTGTAGGTCCCTGTTCAAACCTCATTTCCCTGTGTGTCTGGCAGGGTTAGCTTTCAGGCCAGGATTGTGATGAGCTTGCTTGAGACAGCTTGTCCTAAAGCCGAACGAAGGCGAACCTGCAGCCTGCAGGTTACGACGCTTCCCAGGAGGTTTGTTCCACATTCAGCGGTCTTTTTTTGGAAAGCTGCTGTTCATGGATGTGGAAAGCAGAGCAACCTTTCCTGGGGAAGCCTTTGCCATGTTCAGGGCTGAGATGCCCTCCTCTGCCTCTGCTGCCCACGGCTGGTGGGCTGGGGCTGGGTCTGTCCCCCCAGGGGTGTCCTGCTGTCTTCTGGTTGTCTCCATTGGTATTAAAAATGGCATGAGTCTTTCCTGTGTTCATCTATGTAGCCTATTAGCATTATTACTCTTTGAATTATCCTAATTTTCTCTTTCTACCTAAGAAGCTATTTAGAAACTATATTTATTTTCAAGTATCTATACCTTTTGACTCGCAGTTCTAATTACAAATAATGGCTTGATGGGGCATGTTAAAGTGATCATCCTGCTGAGTGAATTGTAAGGTTCAAAAAGCTAAGAGCTTTCTCACCACCTGCAGCAATTTCAGGGAAATACGGTGTAGAATTGCATTAAATGATCATTTTCATCACTGTAACGCACAGGGTAGTATCCTCTGTACTTTCCCAGCAGCGAAGTCTTGTCAAATACTATTACATTCACTGTAGATGCTTTCTCCGTGATTTAATGTTGCCCAACACCAGCCCAAAGTAGTGAATGATTTTATTTTATCATCATAATTTTTTTTTAGAAAAGGACTCTCTTTTGAGCTGAGGTGCCAGGACATGTGCCGACCTTCAAAATAAAAAGGATTAAAAGAGGATTAAAAAGGATAAAAAGGCAGGAGAGCTTTGATAACTTCGGTTGTTGGATGAGCTGCAAAGTAAGACATGGTCTTGTCTGTCAGGGGTGGTATAGTCAAGATGCTGCAAGTTCGATCATGTGGTGATACTTTGGAATGACTCAGAAACAACAACAAAAAAATTATCATCAAAAACCATCTAGTTTTGAAAATTTTGCTCTCAGCCTGTGCCTGCATGGAAATGGGACCTTTCAGGACTTTTCACAGGGGCACATGTGCATGGGGAGGACTCAGAGATATAATTTTGGTATTCACTATGGACCTGAGAAACTTCTCAGTAGTGGCTTGAAGCGAGATGCTTTGGCTGAACTTCTCAACATCTGAAAAATAAGAGCAGTGAAAACACCTTTTCTCACCAGAAGTCAAAGATATGTCGTCATAACACAAACTCAGTGAGAGCAACCTCTTGTGTCTTGGCCTTGGAGTTCATTTTAGCAGAGCAGGTCTTCTTCACCGCTTGAGCGGAGAGCTCCACGAGTTTATCTTTTAATTATAACCACTAAAGAAATGTGATTTTCTTTGCAGAAATATGAACCCTGGCGCAGACAGCTTGCTACCCATCACAAAGCCCCACCTCAGGAGCAAGACACACGTGCTGGCTTTTAAAGCACTTAATTTGAATCTTTTGAGATACCGGAGGGAGGGGAAATAATTTTCTGTAATCTGCCTCAATTTTCCTAAGAGCCAGGTTCACTGAAGCATCCCGTTCTGGAGGGGTGTGTGCAGCCTGCCGAGCTGAGCAGGGAACAGCAGATTACTGCTGTCTGCACGATAAGGGGGTCCTAGGAGTGTCCCCCAGAGACAGCATCTGACAGCAGGGCTGAGAGCTGCAGTGGGAAGACAAAAGCCACGCTCATCTGAATGGGCTGGGCAGAGTCTTGGAGCGGTTATTCAGCGTTGGCACAGCCTGCGATGTGCCCCCAGATCCCTCCCTCTCTGCAGCAGACACCTAGGCATTCCCAGCAGTTCAGTGCTACCCAATTTTTTGCAAGTCAGGCTTTGGAGCGATGAAGGCCTGCATAATTCAGCAAGGAGTTGTGGGCAGAGCTGCTAAACAGGAGAGCACAGTTTGGTCCGTGCTGTTTGAACAGCATTTTGCCGAGGATGGGCCAGAGTCTGGTTATACAGCAGCCGTTAACAATTGCAGCTTGCATACAAATTAGAAGGTAAAGTTTTGAAGGTTTCAAGGACTGCACCACCTCCCTGGGCAGCCGGTTCCAGTGCCTGACCACTCTCTCAGAGAAGTTTTTCCTAACATCCAACCTGAACCTCCCCTGGCACAGCTTGAGGCTGTCACCTCTCGTCCTGTCACTGTTTCCTGGGAGAAGAGGCCGACCCCACCTCACTGCAGCCTCCTGCCAGGGAGTTGCAGGGAGCCATGAGGTCTCCCCTGAGCCTCCTCTTCTCCAGACTGAACAGCCCCAGTTCCCTCAGGTGCTCCCCGCAATCCCTGTGCTCCAGGCCCTGCACCATCTTCGTTGCCCTGAAGCAGGCACAACGCAAGATGAATGGCTCCTTCCAAACTCTACAAAATAAAAACAAAGAAGAGACTGAGGAAAAAAACGGAAGAACAAGATATGGAGAAAAGAAAGTATATATGACGAGTTATGACTTTTGTTGCCACCTACCTTTGATTTTCAGGCTAATTTATTTTCAAGGGTTATGAGTTTTGCTTAGATGGAGGATACGCTTTAAATCAATCTGATGGTTTTGCCAAGATCTTTATTTAAAACCTTACCCCTTAAATTAAACAGTAGTTCCCTGACAGAAGGATGATTGAATTAATGAGGGATTATTACAATATTCTTGATTTGAAAAATCAGAAAACAACACCTCCCTCTGCCCCCGGGAGAGCTGGCGGTTTCGTTAATAATTGATAGAAAAAATTGACACTGTGAGAGCTGCAAATCACACTTACCATGAATAATATACAGTAGAGAGCGTTGGACTCAAATATATTTAAAGCAGTTCCTCCTGAACCTGCCAGCTCTGATTTGAACAGGTTCTGTGTCTGCTGCTGTTTTGTCAGATGGTGTATGGGGAGATGGAAACCAACAAAGTAAATTGCTCTTTCCCCCCCCACCCTGGTGATAAAAAAGTCATTACCGTGAAGATCATTTATCTCTCTCAGCAGATATTGTATTGTTTGCTGAGTTTCTTTTCACATAACTTTCCCAGGTAGAGCTGTGGCACTTAGGGTAATCCTCAGATACTCCGCTATCTGCTTTTATTTATTGTTTCAGTGATAGCCATCATTTTATTGAAGCCGCTCGGTGCCGACACGGAGCCGTCTTCCTCCACAGAAAGCTCAGGCAGTGGGAGCACCAGGCCCTGCCAGCTGAGCAGACGGGACTTGGGGGCCCCAAAGGAAATGGGGGCTGCAGGGGCCGCTCCTTCTCTAGCATCCAGCAGAGCCGCATGGGCAAAATCAGCCTACAAATCCTGTACAGGGAAGAAAGCATACGCTGTGACAGACTGTAACATGGTCTGTTCTCCCAGGTAACAATAGAACGTGAGGGAACGGCCCTGAGCTGCACCAGAGGAGGTTCAGGTTGGATACGAGGAAAAACTTCTCACAGAGAGCAGTCAGGCACTGGAACAAGCTGCCCAGGGAGGCGTGGAGTCTCTGTCCCTGGAGGTGTTCAAGGACAATGTGGATGTGGCACTTGGGGATGTGGTTTAGCGGCCGTGGTGGTGGTGGGCTGGCGGTTGGGCTGGATCTTAGTGGCCTTTTCCAACCTTAGTGGTTCTATGATCTATACTCCAGATTTCAATATTTTTATGTATTTAGTGAGTATATACATATCACACACAAAGAGGCTCGGAGCTGACGGCTGAGAGTTGCCAGAGTTTTTATTTTTCTGGCTGCAACATCTTTGGGAAAATTTACTTTGGAGTATATATTTACCTGGAACTTTTTTTTTCCTAAAAAAGATTCTCTCTGATTTTGGCATGCAGGGTGGGGGGAAGTTCTGTTGTGGGTATGCAGCTGAGGAGCAGGTATTACAGTGGGTGTTTCCTTCCAAAAAGGTTGAAGAAAAGCTGTTTGTTGTCATTTTGTCCTTGTTACGCTGAGAGCATGCCCTACCTGCTGCACAGGGACACGGAGGGAGGGCAACCCCATCCCTTGGAGCTGAGCTCTCTTCTGCCACGTGTGCAGTTTTTAATCAGGAGGTGTGTTATTGCATGTAATTAACACCACCGTGTTCAGTAATAGCATGGAAATAGCTAATAGAGAAGTCAAGGGCAAGCTGAACCTCAAGCACCTGAGCAGTGCAGTAGCTTCATGCTGCGCTGCCTGGCACGGGAAGCCCAGCTGGATTTATGAGGCGTAGGGCAGCAGCTGGGGTTAACAAGATGGTCCTCAGCTGCGGCACATCCATCCCCACCTGTGTGTGGTTGGGGGTGGTGGGGGGGAGGTGCTGGTTTGCCTCCTGATGGTGGGAGGGCAGCAGAAGGAGCCTTTGGTGGTGATGGGGTTTGCTCCTGTCGGTAGCCCTGGGTGGAAGGTTAACCTTGGAGTGCTGGAAAAGGCTGCAGGCTTCACCTTGAGGGATAAATGCTTCTGGAAGTCTCAGGTAGGACTTTGTATTTTTGCTTTTAGCTCAACCTTCCTGTTCAGATTTGTGTTTTACTCTGTGTGGGCAGAGTTCTGCTCTCCTTGCCCAATGCACTGATATGAAGCGGTTTGAACTTTTGCAGGCTGTGTGTCTTGTGAGATATTAAAGATGAAAACGCCTTCCAAATCCACACTTGTAACATAAATGCAACAAGGCTGAACAGCCTGGCTGCCCTTCAGCCCAGTGTGAGCACGTGTGCTCTTTGGGGTCTGATGCTCTGAGGGATACAGGGAAAATAAGAAAACTTGTGGGGTGTCTTTCTATTTAATGTTAAGCAAGTATTTAAAACTCCCAGTGTGACAGTGCAGGTCCTGAAGTGTGCAAAAGCTCAGGCAGTCGTGCCTGGGCCCGATGTGCTGATGAGGAGTTAACTATTCATCCCCCAAAGCTCAGCTGTGGAGAGTGTGATGCTTGCACATTTGCTGCAGTTTCTCACTGTGTGTGATGCTGGGTTGTGCTCCACGCTGCTGGGACCCATTTCTGTGCTGCCCCAGGATCTGCCTTGGAGCTAAGCTGGTTCAGGAGGACCTTGATGGGTAAGGGGATCAACCCACAGGCAGCTCTTGGGCAGGTTTCTCAGCTACTGCTTGTAGACCTGGGGGGAAAAATTTGAGTGGTTGAGGCTGGAAGGGACCTCTGGGTCCATCTGGTCCAGCCCCCCCCTGCCCAAGCAGGGCCACCTACGCCCAGCACCGTGCTCATGGTGTGTGGTAGGCATTTTCCCTCAATCTACCATCAATACTTTTGTCTGACCAAGATTGGTTGTTGGGCAAAACTATCAGAAGTTCATCCAGAACTCTGCTGCTGGAGTTCACTGTGGCTTGGAGTGCTCAGGAACACTGCTGTGCCAGGGCAGCAGAGGAAGGCTTTGGCTGCCTTCTGTACGCCTCCTTGCTGGCTGTGAAGCACTCCTATATGTCTTCAAGTGCATAAAGTTCTTGGAGCTTTCGCTGTGTACACCTTGAAGATATATTTTAACAACTGCTGTAAATCTCTGGAACAAATCAATATTATCTTGAAATGCGGTGTCTGATGCATTGCTGTGTGGTGGCGTGGATGTTCCTCGCAATACTCATTGGCAGGCATATCTAGGTCGGGCATTGCTCTTGTTGAAGCCGATGACAAATGGGCCGTTGGTTTCGGAGGTGTAAAGATAGTCTCACACAGACCACAGCTATTTAAGATGCTTTCCGATGACAAGCATATGTAGAGCTGATTGTGCAGCGCTGCAGAAAATGTCTGCTGTGTGGTAAAGAAGCCAAAGGAGTCCCAGCAATATATCTGCTGAGGGAAATGATACAAAAACTTTACCAGGAAAATGCTGTAAGGATGTATTAGCCCAAATATAGTTTGTAGCTCAGTGTTCCAGCCATGTGTGTGACATGTGCTTCAGCTGGGAATGAGACAAAACAAGCAATGTTAAACAGGCTACGGCTACTAAACTGTCTTTACTGTTCGTTAAACGATCTGATGCTCTCATCTAATGTTTTAGGGTCAGTGATGTCCTGGACTGCATCTGTGCTGCCATTAGTTCTTTGTTGCTGTATTTCCTGTGAGTGAAATGCATATGTGAATGAAACTCACACGTGTGCCTTGTCAACAGCACTTTGCATGCTGCTGCTCCTGCTGCCCAGGGGCTTGGATCAATCCAATGAGAGAAGCCTTTGTTAGTGCATTGATTTTTCATTTATCCAAGCCCATCTGTTTATTTGGTGTCCAGACGCAGGACCAGTGTATGACCAAGGTGTGTCTATGGTATTGCAGCTGCAAGCAGGTGTTAGCAATATGTTCAGGGCTGAAAATGAAAGCAAATGCTGTTCTAAGAACAAAAAATTGAAATTAATGAGGGCCAGTCCAATAAAGAGCTTGTATATTCAGTTTGGAGCTCTCTGCGCAGTGAGTTTGCTGGTTCTGCCAGCACTGGAGGTGCAGCTGTGTCCCCACCAACTTGCTCCTCTCTCCAGCTCACTGGTCTGAAATGCAGGCAGCGCTTTGGGATCAGAACTGTCCCTAGGGCACAGACCAAAATGACTTTTAGGGTTCTGCTGGGCTTGGATGTCCTCTGGGATGTCCTTTTCTTCTCCAGCAGAAAGTTTCAGATGCTCTGGGGGGATGATATCCATGCTCTGCGAGCTCTTACTGTGCAGGCATTTGGTTTTTGGGGAGCAGGGACGATGCCTGCAGCCAAATCCAGGGGCTGGGGTCACAAAGGGCTGAGTGAGGGGAGACCTCCCCTTGGCTGTGGGGTTTGTGCGTCAGGTAAGGACCACTCACACTTTGGGTGCCTGTGGAACTGAGACCAGACTTCCCCCCCTGAGGTGACATTGTCATGATCTGATTCAACTTGATTGACTGATTTTTGCTGATATAGAGGTATGTGGTAAACAGCTTTTTGTTCTTAACTATTGAAAAGCAAGCAGTGCCGATCTCTGGACATAATATTAACTCAGTGTAGGCCTCCTGCAGCCCTGCAAGGCAGGAAGTGGCACACCACTAACGCGGGTCCTTGTGGCAAAGGAGAGTGCTTGGTGCCCTCCAGCCTCAAAGCATTAAAGTGAGGTGAAGAAACACCAGACCAAGTGGTGGCCTCCTGACATCGTGTAACTGCTCGGTATTTACTTGCAGGATCTGTTCCATTAGAGTCTGTTGCTAATGTTGAGTATATTAGGTTAGGGACCTTGAAGGGAAACCAGATTGTGTTAGCCTGTCTGGGAAGCTGAGGATGTGTAGGTTTTTTTTTTTTTTTTTTTTATGCACTATACTGCCTCTTCTTTCTAAGTACTGGTTTTTATTTGACTTTCATGGGCACCAGCTTGGGTTTCCTAGGTTTGCACAGCTCTGCAGACTGGGAGCACTGCTGGAGCTCTGCCTTCTGGCTGTCACCAGACCCCGGCATGCCAGTGGGAAAACCCAGGGGAGCAGCAGGCAGCAGGGTTGGACCCGTCCTCCGTGACCCTCAGCAGGGACAGCCCTGCTTGGGCTCAGCCCATGGCTTGCTTGGTGTCACCCCTTGTATCTGGAGGAAGGTGCCCCAGTGCATTGTGCCTGAAATATCTGATGGAGAGGGAAAGGTGGGTGCAGGAGGGGCAGCTGGAAAAATCACCTTGGTTGAAACTACTTAATAAATGGTTATATTTCAGCGATTTAACCCAAAAATGCCTTGCAATGGGGGGAGAGGGAATATGCAAGCTATAAGCTTTGTAAAATGCTTTCCTGCCAGGGAGCGGTGGTGAAACGCTGGCACAGAGCCTGCTCTGGGAGCTGGGCTGGTGTCACCAGGAATGTGATGTGCAATCCCAAATACACTTGGCAGAAGGTGCTGCAGAAAATTGGCCTTTCCTGCTGTGTGCTCTAGTTGTGGGGTGTATTTACAGAGAAATGTAGGATCTGAGTATTGCATCTCCCTGCAATACGTGGGCATAGAAAGGCAGAAACTGAATAAGAGGCGATTTAGTCACGCTGAGCTGCAAGTGCTAGTTCTTCGCAGCAGTTCTGGTTTGGAGCTCTTCCTGGATGGTTTGGGAGCTCTCATCCATTTCTTGAGCGTGCATTTTATGGGGTCAGGTCCAGATACCATATTTTTGTATACTTTGTAGGATTGCAGTTCTTTAGCTCTGCCTGCACAGTAACTGTTTAACATAGAAATGATTCACACTTAGTATGTATTCACAGATTTTATGGTAAATAGCCAAAATTACTGTGATTACTGATTGTAATCCGTGTTCCATTACTTTTTTTCCCATGTATCAGCAGTAAGTTTCGCATAGGCAATTTTTTGTACTCAATACCATCTCACTTAGCCTTTTTCCCCAGAATGCTTGGTATCTCACAGGGAATACAGCTTTTTATTTCTTTATTTATTTTTAACTGCATTTCTTCAGAGCCTTCAGTGTTCGGGAATATGCACTGCAAGTGTTGCCCGCAAGCACCTGCACAGCCCAGAAGTCGCAATTCAAGCCAGAATGAAAACTCTGTCTCTGCTCCACCCATTAACGGCACACTTGGTTCATTTTTGTTGCTCTTTTTTCCTCCAGAGCTGTTAGCAATAATAATCACACTTTTGCTATAGCTGTGTTGTGTTGGGATTTTATTAGGGACTTAAATACCCAGATAAATCACTGGGGTGGTGGCAGAAGTATCCTTCCTGCTCCCAGGTGCTGCTCAGCAGCTGCAGGGCTGCATCTCCTTGGCCCTGGGCATGCTCCTGCTGCTCTTTCCCATCCTCCCTTCCCTAGCAGCTGGTACCATGCAGAACTTCCTTACAGGAAGTCACTTACAGGAGTCCCTGGGGAGAGCTGCCAGGTGAAGGATGAGCATTGCCACAAGGTCTGATCTTTTTTACATTTATTTTTAGATCGAGCAGGTCTTGCTAAAGTAATTAGCCTGCCTGTGATAGCTGTGCTGCTGTTCTTGGAGCTCCTGCCATGCTAGGGCTCATCTTGAATAAAAAAGCGATTTTGGGCCCAGCTGCATATCTCAGGGGTCCTTTTTTGTACATGCTTATTACACTAGCTCAGCAATTATGAATTTGGGCAAGACTTTAATTGCATTCACTTCTCTGTAAGCAGCAGTGTAGAATAAGCCATAGCACTGATTAATTTTACAGTTTGATTAAACTGTGAAAATGCAACATTTTAATCATGCTGCATGTGCATTTCCATATGTTCCCGTGGACCTCGCGGTGGGAATTCAGTAAAAAAAAAAACAAACTGGGGTGATGAGGGGGGCAGGAAACATACCTCAGGTTCACTTATTTGCAAATTCCCTGTTGAAGTGAGATGGCTGCAGGCTCTCCTGCCTGCCCAGCAGCATGTGCTCCCCTGCGTGACAGAATTACACCTCCAGAGAAGGGCAACAACACCTCCTGCACGCTGAAATTACTCATACCATGCTGATGGATGTGCCCCCGAGGAAATAAGCGGTGGTTCCAGAAGTTCAACTCCTGCTTTAAATTAGATCTACATAAGCAGATCAAGCAATTAGCTTTGCCTGCAGCTTCTCTGATGTTGGCATTTTCTCACTTGCATCTTAAAATCTTGTTCAGATGATTGTTCCAAAATAGCTGGGGAAGGCAGAGGCGACTGGTTTGCTTCGGGCGCGTGGCGGGGGTGGCACACAGAGGGCACAGGCGCTGTTGGAGGGCTCAGATGGAGAAATGGGAAGCGTGGCCACCTGGCTGCTGGCTCAGAGCAGTGGCTTAGTCCTCGTCTGTCCACCTCCTCCCACCCCTCCCCAAAGCCAGCATGGACAGGGCAAACCATTGGTCCCCACGTGTGGCCCAGGCGTGGGGACAGCCTGCTCCCAGCACCTTAGAGCCTGGCTTGGTGGCAGCGGTGGCATCTCCCCGAGCAGCGGGATGGCATCACCCACACCCAAACGTGCAGTCCACAGGCATCCAGTACTCCCAAACAGGAAACATAGGTTTGCTTTGTCAGCGTGCTGAGTGATGCTATCTGAAGAATGCAAATCAACATATTTGCTGACTTATTTTTATAGTTGAACTGAGCCCGCTGATTACCTGAGCTCACTGGCAAATGGAATATGAATATTTATTTGGCTAAGCTATGAATAGATTGTCGTAACTTCAGGGCAGGCAAGAACATGCATTTACAGTAAGCATTTCTTTTGTCTCCTGTGTCTTACAACATGATTATCATTTAGTAAAATAGAATTATCTTATTGATTAGATTCGCATCATCTAAAACCAGGTGGCTTTTTTTTCTAGTTAAGCATCCTGATAAATACAAAACGGGCTGTAGAATAAATTAGCTTTAGGATGATCAGAACTTTATTACCTTTACATATTCAGCAGTCCTCCAGGCTCCAACATTGTTTTGCCTGTGCAGAGTCTTTAATGCTGTGCATTTAAAAATTATTTTTGTCATTTACTGATTATTGTGAACTAGAGTGTTGTTTTGTTTGTAAGTTGCTCTGTTTTGATCACTGATCAGAAAGAGAAGAGCTGTGTTGTCAAAATGGTGTGAAGGGGTTTAATGACAACATGTGCATCAACAGTACAGATTTGTACAAAAGCAATCATTTGTTTGCACCAAACTGAAAATGAAGTTAACCTGGTCTCTTTCCATTTGAAAAGGGAGAAGGCTAATGAGCTGATCGGAGCTTACCCAGCTTTTTACAAGTTACAGGACCCAGCTGTGTTTATCAGTGTTATGAAATAGTGTAGAAATTAAAATATCTGCTTAGTACAAGGCAGAATAGCAAGGAGCTCATCAGAGACAGGAATGGCAAGCTCAGGTACCTCTATACAAATAGAGTGAACTTCCTTCTTCCCATAAAACCTCAGACAAGTGTTGGTGCCAATCCTGCATACGTAAATGTTTGTAAAATGGCCTTCCTTCCATTTCTTCAAGTGATGAAGAATTTTTTAAATAACCAAAAAAAAAAAAAAAAAAAAAAAAAATTTTAAATTATTATTTCAGATTTTATTTCATGCGTTTAGGGATTTTGGTCAACAAACTAGAGTTAAGATGCTGCTCTTTCCCTCAGGACTACCCCCGTGTGCTGCCCCCCTACTGCAGTCCTGTAAGGAAAGAAGCTCTGCTGGATGGCATGGGGAGGGCTGTGGGCAGCTGCTATTGAAGTGCCACAGCAGTTGAATTGAAATTGACTTTTCTTACATAAAATTGTATTAAAAAAAAAAAAAAATCAACCAGGTGGAAAAAAGTCTTTCATAAGCAGAGCCTTTACTGTTGCAAAAATGAGACAGCAACATGATGTTGGTCTCTTAAACTGGTTAAAGACCTGAGTTAAAACATGTTTATGGTATGAAGTGATAACTGGAACACAGCAGATAACTTCCTATGGGTTTCAGCATATTCTGAGTGGGTTTAGGTCAGCGCTGACCCATCTGCTGGGCAGTCCCAGAACCTCCAGCAATTGCCTGGTGCTCTGCTTCGCCCCTGGCTGCGTGGAGCAAGGAAAGCACTTCTGGCTCCTGGACACAGTCCAAATGCAAAAGATAATCTTCTGAGGGCTTTCATGTTTGGTTGGTTTTTCCTCTGTGTGTGTTCAGCAATGGAATTTCATTTCCACTTGCTGCTCTGAGAGTGTTCTGGATTGAGCGTGCTCCAGTTTTTTAGCTGGAGGCCAAGGGTGTAGTGGAGTTGGCTTGTATTTAGTGGTGGAAAGATTATCCACGATGCTCTGTGGACAAATTAGGGATCCCCGTTTGGAAGATGCATGGAAACATAGCACAATTCACATATAATGACAAGTATTAGTACCCAATGCTCCTTTTGATTTTAACAAAATTAAAAAATAAAAGGAAAACTCTGTCCTACCAGAACTGCTCTAACAAGATAAATTTGGGGCAGACCCAGGTTTTGGCTGGAGCGAAGGTCAGGATTTTTTCATTTCTATGATTTCCAAGGTCACGACCCAGCGCAGCAGGAGGGCAGAGCACTGAAGGTTTGCCCAGCGTGGCCACAGACGCCTGCATGTCGGGTGAAGCTTTCCACAGCTCTTGCTTTGCTCCACTCCCGATTAAGTGACTCCTTTTACCAGCTCTTGCTCAACAGCCTAGAAAACAGTCGTGGTTTGGAGCTGTACATGAGAGCTGCTGCTAGCCCCCCGCTGCGCTGTGCGAATGCCGCGCTGGGTTGCTCTGAGGGCACAGCACTGCCCAAGGAGCTGTGATGCATTTGCCAATTCCACGCCTTGCTACAGTGGGGGTTGCTGTGAGTGCACGTGGTGCTGCTCTCCTGCTGTTCCTGGAGGTTGTCTGCTACAGATGCAGAGCTTCACCCCTGAGCAGGCACAGTGCTGCTAGAAACGAAGGAGAACCCCAGCATTACCTTAAGCCATCAGTTTTATCCTCATTAGAAAATTGAGATGTTGCATTATCCAGTTCAGATCCTTTCTGCATGCTGAAAGGGGGTGACTCCAAAAAATCTGGGTCCTGGGACGTGCTTGTGAGCCCGGAATGACCATTTTGCTCTGTCTTATGGTTGTGCTACCAAAAAAATCAGCTTTTAAATGCAGATATAGTGGGATGTGAATGCTTAGTTAAAATTCAAGCATTTGAACAAATGCTGGTAGGAAACGTTTGTAGTGGTTCCCTGGGCTGTGGTGCTTTGCAAAGAGCCCATCAAATGACGGAGATGGCTCCTAAAGCTCTCCCCTCCCTGCTCCCGCATTTGGATTAATACTCCCAAAGACTGTGATGGCGATTACCATAATAAGAGCAAATTTGTGTGCCACTCGATGGTCCCTGTCCCCAGAGCGTGGCGTTGCCTGCCCTTCTCAAGGCACAGGAGCTAGGAGCTCTGAGGTGCGTGGATGCTTTACGACACTGACACACAAGTGGTGCGACCAGTGGTCTTGCTGCAAGACCCTTTAGCTTCCCTGCCTGAGATGGGCCCTGTTCAAGACGTGGCTTTGCCCTGTGCTCACATCAAGCCGGGCTCAGGTCATGCAATTAGTGCAGATTTTAATGAAGGAGTCATCTGCACAAAGAGGAGTGAAGCATATTTTCTTTTAATTGGAAGAAACTACATCATGTATCTCACCTTCCTTGCCCAGCCCTGGCTGGAGGCAGCCCTCTGTGCCCTCATTACGCAAGCATCAATCCATGGGCTCTGCCATAGAGCTGCTGGGAACTGATGCTGCAGCCTCATTACAGCCAGCTGATTAATTACCAATGGAACAGACGAGGTTTCCAGTGGGACCATGTGCATGTCCGTTCACCTCCCACCCACCAGATGCTCGAAGGGGTCACCATGCAGAACGGCTGTACCATCACACCAGCTGCTGCTCCACAGGTGAACGAGTGCTTAAAAAAAAAAAAATGGAGGGGAAATAAATCTTGTGTAAACATCTATGTTTTAATTTTCTTTTGATTTCACAAGCCCTGGTACGTGTTTACCAAGGCAAGTAACAGCTCTAAGTTTACAGCACAGCAATGCTTCATTAAGCACACGCCAGCTGTTCGCGTTCTGGTTCCCCTTACTGATGGCCCTCACCGGCTCCTGTTGAGGGAAACAAATGCCTGCTCTCCTTCAATAGCTAACACCAGCACTGCAAAACAAGGAGCAGTAACAGGAAGGCCCTGCCACGTTTCTTTGATGGTACTGCCTGGGGGGTTGTTACCTGGGGGTGAGGAGGAGCACCGACCACGATCAGAGTGGAGGTGCCCAGCAGCTGGTTGACCCCAGGGATCAGCCCTGCTGGTGTTGTTTCTGATGGCAAGCCTGTTGATGCCTTAAGAATCCCAGCTCCATAGCAAATATTTTCAACCTTGGTGAACATTTCCTGCAAAAATGTGATGTGGATGTGACTGGACCCATGCTGGGTTGCAGCATTCTCCTGGTGGCCACCATCTGCGCTTGCCTGGGTGCGGGCTGCAGGAACTGGCTCCACAGCATCTTCAGTGCCGTATCTTTAAGAGGTCTGCTCACTGACTCTGGCACATGAAAATTTGTTCCTGGTTATCCTAAAGCTCACAAGGGGTCCAAGCAGTATTTTATGTCTTGTGGAAAGCAATTCAATGTCAGCCATTTGGTACTTCTTGAGGGATGCCAGTTTGCGTTTGCCCAAAACACCAATGCTTGAAAATAAATTATGTTTACCCTAATATGCAATAATGTTATATTTTTGGCACATCGCATATACCAGCACCTGCTTTTCGTAGTGGTAAACATTACAGATTTCACTTTAGGGCAGTGTAAAAGTTTGCATTTTTCCTATGATCAGATTCCACAAATAAGCAAAGGGTTTAATTTATATTTGGGGAATTATAGTAAGAATTATTATATTATACATTATAGTAGGTATAGATATTCATCATTTTCTGATGTACTAACGCATCAGGGTTTGGTGTTGTGCTGTTTTTCTGGTTTTTGTCTTCCTGCATTTTGGTGGACAGGTGAAGTTTATCATTGTCTCTTTAGGTCACCTTGGGCCTTCGAGCCTTTCAGCGGGGGCTCCTAACCCTGTGCATAAGCTGGAGAGGTGACTTTCTTCCCAAGCTCATATTTTGTGTGGTAGCTGTGGTGATGGTGGAGAGGGAAATGAATATGAAAAAGGGATGGCAGATAGGGAAAACCACTGTGGGGCAATAACACCGTGTATTTGTCCAGCTGGAGACACGTGCACGTCAGCTTTTGCCGCTGGATTCCTCTGCTTTGTCTCACTGTAACCCAGCTTTGGGCTATTCCCAGAGGTCACCTTTGGTCCAGACACCGACACTCACACACGTGTGCAATTTGGTAGGTGGTATTGGTTTGCCATAGAGCAAATACAGATCTGCAGAATTTTATACTGTTATCTATAAGTGCATTTTAATTAGATTTAGAGTTCCTACAAAACAGACGTAGCATTAAACACGAGTGGGCAGGGTGAAAGCCTGCGTTGCTGGAAGCAACGTCACTGCGCAATTGCTCCAAAACTCCAGTCACCTTTCCCCTAAACTTGCCATTGATTTAAAGAACTCCCGTTATTACCTGACAAGCTTCCTCGTTCTCTGCATTTATTTTGATTTTGTAGAGCTTTCAGCCATGCCTTTATCACTGCTGAGGAGTAAAATATCTGTGATAGCCAGCACTATAAATCTCCCTCTACCCGAGGACTGTATCCCCCTGACTATAGCTCACTCCAGTTATTGCCAAAAAGTGCCATCATATCACACTGCAAATTAGGGGATGGGAAGACAGGGCTTTGCTGATTATGCCTATTATGTGTGTTGGAGGGAAATACGTTACTCCCCGACCTAAGATGAGACAGTTATAAAAAGCTGAGGAGGAAAATCAGGAATTGATGGGCAGTGGTGGCTCCTCCATCAGTTGTATCTGGAAAGAAAAAAAAGAGAGAGACAAAAAACACAGATTTGGGCAACAGTTACGGGGGAGAATGTAATTAACGATGGCTTCTAATGGGTCTGATTTTTAGACGCCTCATTGACATAAACAGAGATCAAAGCATCTTTTTAACGTGAAAGCTTTAGGGAAACACGTCTCCTGTGACGGAGAAGCTCAAAGGGAGCAGCAGCCACACCGCTGGCGGGCAGGGCTCAGCCGGGTCCCCAGGTCCCCCCTCTCCCCATGCCTGCAGTTGCACTGCCCCATCCTTCAGGTCCTGCTTTCCTCTCTGGAACATTAGTAAAGTAAAGAAATATGAATAAATTAAATGCAACATCAATTATTTACCCGTCTGAAATGTCTCTTCCTGCTTTTTCAGAGCCTAGCATCCCTCTCCACACCCTGTGCAGCACGGTTATGTTTTATTTTTTAAATTATCTAACACTTCTTTCAATTTTTAATTCTCCCTGTCTTTTAATAATTAATGATCTTTGAATTTAATTTTTTTTTCCCAAGCAGCTCTGCAGACCCTGGAGAGACATCTCAGAGAGTCTCCTTTATTTTTATTCTTATTTTACTTTTGGGCATCTCTTTCTCACTGTTTTCCTTCTTTACCACCACCATCCCACATCTATTCTGTTACTTTTTTTTCAGTTTTTGAGATTCTTTTACTCCGTTTTTACTGCTGGCTCCTTCAGCATGGCTCTCACTCCTGCTTTCTTGGTGGGCTGGCTGTGGTGGAGACACTTTGCAGCCAGAATATTTTCAGGATATTTGCATATTTTCAACGGCAGATGGACCTAGAATGCCAAATTCTATGTTTGTTTTCTTCTCTTTTCTTTTTTTTCTTTTTTTTTTTTT
>VXAV01003905.1:0-60847 GCA_013399715.1 Alectura lathami
GGCTGCGCTGGCTCCGAAGTGGCTGGCCTCGGGGACTGAGGAAAGATCTTCTCTTCCTCAGGGGCACACTGAGTACTGCATAGTTCTATCCATGCATGAGCTAGAGAGGCAGAAATAGAAACTTTTTCTTCCACAGCTAGTCAGATAAGGATACAACTGCAGCTCTCTAGGTTACCTGCAGGTTTGTTTTTTTTTTCTTAAAAGTTAAGAGGTGTTTTAAAAGGTCATGTTCGTAGATTAGCAAGGGCTGAAGTAGGGATACTTCAGGGGAAATAAGATACAACACACTCACTGCTGCCTGGAAGCAAAATGCAGAGCACTGCAAAGAAATTCTACAAGAGCAGTGCTCATTTGCACTTCCTAAGCATCCCAAGGAAAGGTCTCATTCCTGAAACGATGGTTAAAGTCAGCTCACTGGACAGGCTGTCATGAGTAATACAGAGCCATAATTCTTTCCTGTAAAAGTTACAGAGAAATCAAAGTAACCCCTTCAAAACTGTCTGCAGAAGCTGAGGGAGATGGAGATGAGCACCAGCCCATCACTTCTCCCCATTTCTCCTACACCCTACAGCAAACCTTTCTGCTGCTTTCACAGTCCCTCAGAGGAAAGCCAACTTTAACCAGAGTGCTTGTTCTGTATTGTTCCACTCCCACAGTTTCCCTGGCAGGATATGGCAAGGAACTGAAAAAAAAAAAAAAAAGTATTCTGCTACTGCTCTGAGTGCAGGAGCTCAGCAGAGTATGCACAAAGCTTCAGCCCAAACTCATGGACCTGAAAAGACTCGTAATTAATTCCACCCAATAATCTTCAAATGAAGCACAGCCATATCAGACAGCGTTCTGGTATATATAAAACCCTATGCCCAAGGTCCTCTCTTCCTAGCTTACAGTTTCCCTGCAAAACTTAAGTATGCAAGAAGCATTTTAAAATTAAACATCACAATTTAAATGCCAGACTCTGCTGTGGTGAACACTTTGTAGTCAATTAATACGGCATGGAAAATGGCCAGCAGCAATGCCAGTTCCCAGGTGTCTTGACTCCACAGTATCTGAGCCAATGCACAGTCATTTTTCTTCTTCTTCATCACAGCACCTCTCCTGTTGTGCAGGGATGGGAGAGATAAGACTGCAAGGAAGCTCTGTGCAATGTATACTGGTTCCTGACACATCCTAAACAGAACAACAACTTGCAGTTATTAATAACTGCTGCTACAAATAAGGAGGTATCCTGACTCAGAGAATTAATTTCTACTGCCTGTGAAAGGAGAGTTTAAGGATACAGGTGAATGCGAATCTCCTTGTTGATATCAGTGGACAGAACTGGGTCCTGCCCAGTCTTACGTAAGAAATACAAAATATTTCTCATCTCTGAATTCCTTTTACAGCACTGGGAAGCAACACAGAAGGCATGTATCAGAGTAAATTGCATGCTGTCATGTTAGTAGGTGGAAAATCCTTCCTCCTAAATGTGTAATTAAACAACTATTTTACAGTCATTAATGACAAGCAGCATTTAATGAAGGCCTCTCTGTGATAAAGTTGTCACATTAAGACTGCCGAGCCATCCACATAGGCATCTGTCACCTACACTGCACCACCTCACCCCTCCTCATGTCTCTTAAATAACAAGAAGTGTTACAAGTAATAACATAAACATGCTCAAATTACTTTGCAAATTGAGTACTCATCCAATTTACCCATTACCTTTCAGGTAACACAACACACATGACATGGTTCAGGAGAGTAGACGGGCAGATGTTCTGCTTCCCCAGTGCTTGCAACATAGAAAGTTTAAGGGAAAAAATCCTCCCTAGAGCCTGGTTGACATAGGAATATTTCTTGGATCTAGTTTGGGTTTTCAAGCCAGAGTTTTCAAAATTGCTTGATTTTATCTGCCTCTGGGCAGTTTTCACAAACAGCCTTTAATTATAACAGAACTTCTGCCACTTACTGCGCTTGATTTTCAGGTGGCAAAGCAGAGAACCAAGATCCAAGTGCTTCTTGCACTCCCATGGTGGTATCCCACCCTTGCAAATGTCTGGCCAGCAGTAGAAGGCTGTTACCACCACGACGTCCTTCCCGGACTTTTTGGGAGATAAAACCCTTTCCGAAAGTACCACAAAGAGGCAAAGCAGAACCACGGCCTGCTCAGGACATACCTGCTCATCAATCTTCCTTTGAAGCTGCACCACCTTGTTCTCCATGCCAATGTTGAGCTTCTTCAGGTGCTGCGCCGAGCGGGCCTCGATCCTCAGCGCCTTCAGCTGCTGCCTGGCCTTCATGCGCCGGAAGTAGCACTGCAGGACAACGGTGGCAGCCCGGAGACGGCGGAAGCGAGTGCGGGCCAGCCAGCCCCGGGCGTACTTCTGGAGGATGGTGGCTTTGTGCTCTGCAAGAACCTGTAAAAGAGGAGGAATCAGGGCGATCGAAGGAGAAATGGCACCCAGAAGGCAGCAGCAACCCTTCTTTGGCCGTGATGTGACACTCAACGCTGTCCAAACGGCCTTCGGAAGGATATCTCCTCCAAGCAGGAGCATGCCAGTAGAGGTGGTGGCTGTTATTTCGCGTGCCCTTCTGTCCTACACACGGTTACTGATGAAGGCAGGGCACAGCCTGTCCCCTCTTAGGAGCAACACTGCTTTCTAGAAGGAGTCATGACCTGCTCAGCCTTGCAACAAGAATGTATAAGGTCCTGGATGGTGACTAGGGGATACCAGGGCTCACATACTCCGTGGATCACCTAGAAATAGTGCACAGATCCACAAGATCCATAGCTAGCAAATTATATTGCCATTAACAGACACACAAACGTGCCATCCCTGTATAACCTGCACCAGAACGGGCCTTGTTTTTTTCTGAGTCCCACCTCTGCATTAAGATCATTTCTGCTGCGGATAAATGCTGCCCCACTGGGTTTTCTTATCACGTGGGTAACCTTCAGACAAAATCCTGGGGTCTTTTCACTTCAGTCTGCAGCCAGCTCTCTTGCGTGATTTGATTTCTAGAAATTTGTACCTTGCTTTGTGAAATTTCTGGGACTTTTCTAGTGTGGTTCTCCCTAAAAGTCTACAGCAACCTTTTCAACTGTTCAACTCTCCTCCTTCAGACTGAAGGCTAATATTTTAGACAGACAACAGCATGTTGTTAATAACTTTCTCATGTTGATCTATGCTGCAGTATTATGAGGAAAGAAATACCAGGCAAATTTAAAGACTACAAGACACTTCGCTGTTATTAGTTTGAGATTAGTTGTATTATACAAATTACCATAGCAGCTTCTCCTTATAAATCCTTTGTTTCACCCTAGGGCTTTGTCTGCATTTGAAAAATTTAATTCAGAATAAAGGGATTGTGTGTAACTTTGTATATTAGCAACCTTGGCACTAGTACAGATGGAGCTGGCTGGAGGTGGCCCGACATGCAGAGGAAACCCTACTGCACTGCACTTCCTTGGGGACCTACTGCAGTCCTGCAGCTGAGCTTTCATGGCCACTGGGTATGCCCTGACTCCAGGGAGTAACACCTGCAGCTTTGCATATGCTGCCAAGCATGCAGCTGAACCAGCACCGCTGTACAGGTGCTCCAGAGACGGAGGATGCTCAGGTTTGAGAGGCGTAGACATCAGTCAACTTGTTTAACGTTGCAGGTTGTCTTGTCTCAGAGTTTTTAAATGCTGGAACAGCTGCTTCCTCTGCAAAGGCTTCTAATATGAAAAACAGATGCTGGGAATGCAATGGCAGCACAAACTCCTGTTTGCCAGCACCCAACTGCTCTGTTTTGGAGAACATCCCTAATCTCTGGTGGGTCACCAGGTATCCAGGTAACCTCCACCATCTCCAGGAGAAGGCTCCCATCCATTCAGGTAGAAATCTGATGACTGTTACAATAAAGATGGATCTTAAGAGCAGACAGAGAGGCTATTCTCTGTTTCTTTTATGGAGATGATCTGTCACTGTAACACCTATTGTCACCAAACCTTTATTCCGTTCTTCCAGTTCGTGGCTTAACACAGGCAGTGAATGAAGAGGACTGATTACAGAAGAATTTATATCCATAAATGGCATGTGACTTTCCAGGGCAGACCCCACTGGTCTTCTTGCCAAACTGGAAATGGCACCTGCAGTGTGGCCCATACACAGCTTCTGTTTGTCAGGGAATTTTTTTGCAGGCTATGGGTTAGATCAAATGACATTTCCACATCTCTACAATGCATTCTGGCATTCGTATGACTAACTTCATTGAGCCTCTCCTCTGAGGTGCTGCTGCCAAAATCATTTCTGCTTGCACAGCTTTAAATGGCAATGCTCGCAGTCAGTGTGTACACTCCAGAAACACCTGAGGCAGTCAGCTTATTAAAACATCAAAACGTCCACAGTAAATACATCACCGTGCTATGCCAGCAGAAGTAAATACAGTGGCTCTTCCTACTTATTTCTAACGCAAAGGCTGTCTGTGGAGCCCTACCTTGCGATAAGTTCTCCTGACAAACATGCCCCGAGCAAAAGCCTGAATGGTGATAGTTGCATTGCGGACCCTCTGGAACGCTCGGAGGATGCGCAGCATTCGGTATTGCTTCTGCAAGATGATGGCAGCTCTCATTCTCCTCAGGTGCTCTGCAAGTCTGCAAAACACAGGGAAAAGTTTAGCAAAAAAAACTAGCCTCCCCTTCTTATTGTCATAACCTTTTGTCCCAAAGCAGCATGACAGTATTCAAGAAAACCCATCCCAGAGGAATGCTAAGGAAAGGAGAAGCTGATATCACGTCTCTGTTACGATAACAGGCACTCATGTGCAATTGGACGATGTTCCTGGCTCCTGGGAGCACCAGAACCAGGAATCAACATGCACCTTCCTGAACAGCACAAAAACCAAATATTTTCTAGCTTTTCCCTTGGTTTGAACTCTCTGCCTTATGTGCTTGAGCTAATCGATGCCCAGGTTGGCTCTACCACTTCCCTAACTATATAAAGCAAGCGTAGCGTGGGGTAGCTACTGGCTCGGGGAAAACAGCAGCAAATTGATTTGACATTTAAACCGGTGTGCACTGGTTTGGCAACATTCATGAGCAGAACCTCAAGCAATTCACATAGAGTAAATAATGAGGGATATGGTCAACTCTGTGACATGTTGCTCCCATTCTCCTACTGATTTAACATTCAATTTGCTGTTACAGAGGTTAATAGTTGCCCATAAAACCTCATTTAATTTGCTATCTAGCTTGTTTTGCTGAATTTATGATTCATTTATTACTTTCAGCATGAAGAATTATATAGATATTTGATCTATTTCTGTATTCTCCTTCTCTGGAGACATTCAAAACCCGCCTGGATGCGTTCCTGTGCGATCTGCTCTGGGTGTTCCTGCTTCGGCAGGGGGATTGCACTAGATGATCTTTCGAGGTCCCTTCCAATCTCGAACATTCTGTGATTCTGTGATTCTGTATTCAGCAAAATGCATTTCAAAACTAAAAGAACCATATCAGATTGGCAATGCACACCCTTCTTCAAGTCTGATGGCTTCTCATTGGGACCCTGAAGCAGAGCTTAGTAATGTGGAGGAGGAATTGTCTTTTTCCAAAAAGAGGAGAAAGGGGTTATCCTGACAGCATCCTTCTCTATGACATCAGCACAAAGTTTAATTGAATAACCACACCAGAGACCAAAGTAGAAAAAGCCCAGGGAAATGCTACTAACAGGGAACACCAGGTTGCAAGAGTCCTTCTCTGGGAGTATCTTCCGGCTCCCAAAGTCATGAGTGCTAAAGACACTCCTCGTTTCTCCATACACCTGCAGATGGCTCAGCCTGTGAGTGGGGTCTCTTGTTGGCACCCTCTCCAGCTGCCCCATTTTCAAAGGGGTTTTGGACCCACCGCATTTGTGACTGCCCAGCAGGAACACACCATCAGTGACATGGGTGGTTTTCATGTTGTGCTTGGGCAGTTGCAAGAACTTTGCATCGTGGAGCCATGCCCTTGGGTGTCCAGAGTTCCAAGTGGATTCTGCACATCTGCTTCCAGTCTCTTTATTTTATCTTATGTCTCCTCCTAGACCTTAGATATTACCAGGGATTTCTCCTCCTTTGCCTAGAGAGGTGGTTGGGTTACCAAACTGTTGAGACCATCTCATCCCTGGATTCCCTGTGAGGTGAATCCCTTGCACAAGCACAAATAATCCAGCAAATTTAAATGTTATCTCTGATGTTATTCCAAAATACAGTGTGACTTATAGGAAATTCTTTGGAGGAACATGGAAGTTCTTCACCTCTGTTGCTCCAATTAATTGATGGAGATCCACTGATGAGGAGTGATGACATAGGAGCCTTCTAGCATACACCTAATCAGACAGGCAGCATCTCATGTTGCCCAAATGCAGAGTTAATTGGGCTGCATATTTGGTAGAAGTATTTCTGATCAGCAGGTACAACATTGCTGCTCAGAACCAAGCAAAGTAGCTAACACGCTGCTGTTTGTCTAAACAGAAAAAAAAACAAGAATGGAAACAAAGCTGAAAGGACTCAGGTCTCCTCCTTGATCCTACCTGCAAAGTGCCTGAATACGAACAATGGATACAGATGCATCCCATGTGTTGGGATGCAATAAAAGTGCTTTACTGCTCTCTCACACCCACCCCACACTTGCTGTCAGTAGCCTACTCTCCAGTGCAGCATTATTGCAGAAACCCCAGCAAGGTGCCAGCTCTAGGGATACCTGAGATTCCTGTGCTCAGAGAGTTAAACTTTCAGCTCTATTATTCCGTACTGTAAATAGCCCTGTTGCCAGTGATTTGGAGTTGTTTTTCTCATTACAAAGAATACAGTAAATCAATTCTGAGAACTCCCCTTGGACACCAAGGAGGCACAAACCTGGTCTCTGCAGAAGAGGAGTGTATACCAATTAGCAAAGTGCTCACTAACCAATCCAAATGCTGTTTGCCAGCAGCAGTTCCAGAAAAAAAAATATTAGTTGCGTGAAACACTTGCATCTAAATATCTGAGTGCTTTAGCCATCCGATTATAACCTAGCTGCCTATGTTATTAGCCTGGCCCAGCACCTAGAAATTAAATTAATATAGATACAAGGTCGGTTTGAGGCAGAGAATTTTGATCATTGCCCTCTAATAAGGCTGGAGAGAGAGAAGCCAGGAGTGCGATATTAGCACGGCAGCTTTCACCATACTGGTACTTCTGCATACAAAATGGCTCTGATTTCCACAGGGGCTGAAAGGAATCACCCCATGAAGAGCATTTTTGTGTTTTTCACATAAAACCCCCAATTTTTTAAAGTCTGTAAAACAGAACGTACCGAAAATACACGTGCCCAGACACATTCACCATTGGCCTCCCAGCCAGCCCTTCCCTGGGGGCATCCCAGGACCCACCTCCTTGCCAGGTGCCCACGCATGTAGCGCTGGATGACTATTGCAGCTTGTCTCTGCCTTTTGTACTTGACCCTCTGCAGCCATCCCCGCACCGTCTTCTGAATCATGATGGTGGCAGCTCTGAACTTATCTGCTCGCAGTTTCTCCAGATATGCCACCTGGCCTGCACGGAAAAAGATCTTGGTACGTCCAAACTGGAACTTGTCTGGATCCTTTTCAAAAGCATAAAGGAAACTAAATTTAATTAAGGCAAACATTATTATTATTATTTTCAGTCTATGTTACTCAATAGTTATAGATATCAAAATTTTGAATCAAATTTATTAGCTCAGCTGATTTAACTCCACACTACTTCAGCTTCTACAAACCCTCTGAGGAACGAAAAACTAGGATTCAGTCTTAAGATCCACCTATTTACAAATATTTTGAATGCATTTATTTACAGAGCAATGCAAGTCCAGGGGACTTCAAGAAAAGTTTTCTTTTGCAGAAAAGATTAAGGCTTAAATCCACAGAATTATATGTGCACTGCAAATGACTCTGTAGCTGGAAGACAAACACTCAATGCATAAGGCCAACAACCTTTGCAGAGAGGAACTCATGTGAGTAAATTCCCCAAAATCCTAAGAGGATAGCAGGGATGAAAAATTAAAACCTGCCAAAGATGCTGTGCACACTTTGGGCTCCTCAACAGCACGCACATTTGCGATTCAAAACAATGCATGTGAGTCTGAGTAGTAAGGCATTGGTGAGAAATGGCAGAAACTTCTTTGTTTAAATATGTAAAGAGAAATTTTCCTAATCTATAGGATGTGGGTTTTTTTTCTACATGTAAGTAGCTAATAGGAATATCTCACACATCAAGATATGGCAATTATTGTGGTGGTTTTTTTTTGCCTCTTTCCACTCTTTCATGTAAAGAGGCATGTAATGGTTGGATGACAGAACAGACTTGGAGCACAACTCGTGAAGCTGTACACAGCATCCAAAGCTGGACCTCCAAAATGTGCTCCAGACACATCTAGCCACAACCAGAAGGAGTCGGGGTGTGAGTTTTCTGGAGATTATTCAATAAAGTCAGTGACAGCAGATCCTGGACTCCACTAGCCCAGAAATAGCATTTTCAGCTGGACTGCAGTCAAGAGGTCCCACATCACGCTTGGTCTTGCTGCCTCTTCTCATTTCGGAAAAAGCGCAGGCTGAATAAGCACCTGGACAGACAGCAGGTGAAGCAGGAGCACGGAGAACAATTCAAGTCATACCAGAGCAGTGAGTGTTTGTGCTGTAAAAATTGTTGCTAAAGACTTGGTCCCAGCTCACCTTAATGAGGTCCTCCAGCAGGGTCTGACAGATCTCCTTCTTGTCGTTCTTAGAGAGGTCTCTCTTCTTCATAAGAACACGATACCTACTGAAAAAGTCATGGTAGGACCACCTGAAAGCAAAATACACACAGGATTAGTCCACATGCTGGGCATTGGATCCTAAATTAAAGCATTTGGGGTCATAGGTGAAACTCTCCTACAATCTCAGCTAGTTAGAAGTGCAAATAGAAAAGGAGATCCATGCAAATATGTGAAGCAACCCTCTGTCACAGGCAAAATTAAGAGCCTTGTCTCTACATCAGATCAGTTCTTGTGCCCACTTTTACAAGTATCTTTGCCCTGACCATTGCTGTCAAGCAGTTTGCTTTCCCTCCTCTTGAGGCGCTTCCCAAGCTGCTGCATTTTACCAGGGCCAGTCAAGTGGGACAATGCTGTTACCTATGAAAATGATATGCTAATTTTGAAGAGATCATGGACACATGACTGATTTGGCCAAAAATTCAAAAATGCTAGATGAGATGAGATGGTAGAGAATTAATCAGACAGAACCTTTTCCTCATTTTGCTTTTCCCAACTCGGTTGAAATGCATTCGAGTCGATTCACTCCCCAACCGCTCCCTGCTGAGCTCTCTTGCTGGGACCCTTAAAACAAACGTGAAATCTTTGGACACTTGGAAGATGATTTGCTGTCACCGGTGGTGAGGTCTCCAAACACACAATACTAATTGAAGAAATTAGGGCACTGTATGCAAGGAACTACCATCTCCTGCTAGATTTAGAGCCTGCAGACTGGATCCTGGAATTGGCTCAGCATCTGCCAAGTTTCAGCCTTCTCCAAATTAACACAGATGAGTTATGGGCCTCTCAAAACCTGAGTTTTTAATTAAAACACTAAGCTTTTCCAGCACTGTCAAGTACAGCCATTGCTATTTCAAAAAACATGCACAGTGAACGTTGAGGGAAGATGGGAGAGAATCACGGAGATCTCGATTTGTGCCCTCAGTCAACGAATCCATACCCTCACCAAAATGAGAAGACACTGTGTGAATAGCAGTGATGCAGACACATCTTCTCCTCTGTCCAGCAGCCCTGCCCATGCATTTACTTTTGGGTTATCACACTCAATTCTACTTATTTTCTCACTTCACCAAAATAAAATACTACGGGGATTAAGAGAAGAGGGAATATAGCACATATGTCAAAATACATGGCCAGTGCAGCTTCACATCTGCAGCAGGGAAGGAATGTCAGGTTGTTTTAAAGCAATGCACAGACTACAAGAGCACAGCTGAAAAAAAAAAAAAAAATTTACAAAGAGAAGGGAAAAAAGGCACAGAAAAAAAAAAAATCCCTGCATGGGAACCTAGCATCCTAAATACCATTTGCAAAGAATATGGGGACAGTAAAAACTAGAGTCTTCAGTGTTGTGTCTAAAGCAGCACGTAAGAGACAGGAGCAAGAGGGGAGCTGTGTCATGACAGGTTTAAGCTTATGCTTGCTTTCCCTCTGCTTTCTACATGCCTTTGTATTATAATCACATTTCCTATTTTGTACTGGCACCTTGAAAATTTCTGCACTGCACAAATAATGCCTGAAAGAAAGGCTCAAATCTAGGTGAGGTTTGCAGGACAGCTTGAGGGAGAACAGAGCAGCGAGTACTCCCATCAACCTGCCAGGGCCCATTTAGGGCCTGATGTTATTAATTGCTGCCATTTGGAGGAAGAAGTCATCTGCTGGGTGCCACCCAGGCTCCTCCAGCAAAAAGCAGATGGAGACGACGCTGCACACATAACTGAGGGCATGGGTCCAACTTGGGCAGAAAGCAGCAAATTCCATCACCCTACAGGAGACAGACATGGAGATCCCACAAGGACTTTCAAACTGAAGTCAGCTGCAGAAATTCCTTAAAAGTGGCTTGTAAATCATTGTACAGAGGATTTTTCTTCAGAGCTTGTCAATCTCATTTCATGCGATGGTAAAAACTGATCTGCTTGTTTCCATTTGAGTCCATCTTTAACATAAAAAACATAACTTACTTCTTAGTTTTTTTTTTTTTTTTACATGGGACCTGTAGGTGTCAGGGTTCAGTGTAGGTGTTCAGTGGTTGCTGTCTCCCCAGAGTTTCACTGGTTTTAGGATCTCCCCAAGGAAAGGAACAACTAAACCACTTAGGTTCAGTGTAACGTGGCTATTTAAACCACTTAGGTTCAGACCAGTACAAAATCACCTCACAACCAGGTGCTTCAAAAAAATACAATCGTGATCCCCCAGTCCCCCAACAGAGCTCTTGTGCAGAAATACTGAAGCTTTGGTGCTCACTCCTTTGGTCCATATGCACATAATTTATGCCTTTTTTACTTTATTTAGGTTCAGCATCTGCGCCTTCATTAAAGGTTTCCCTCCTGTTAGACCCCAAAGTGATTACCAACACAAGACAGATGAGGTGCTCTGTTACCCAACAGTTTAGCAGGGCAGCGGAGATTATGGGAAGATTATACAGCATTGCACCTCCGTTCTGCCTGTCTGCAGGTAATAAACTAAAACCACCCCTCAGGTCTCCAGGATGTTTCCCCACACAGCACACAGCGACTGCTGGGAACTGGCCTCCACCAAGGGCTCCTAAACAAACACCGTATAGCTATCGAGTTACAGGAGGTGAGGGTGAAGGGCTTTCCCCAGGAGGACTTCTGTGCCTGGAAAACTGAGAAGGAAGAAGGAGGCAGCACAAAGGACTGAACAGACATCACCCAAACCTTCCCAAGGAAAAGACATGGAGCTGACAACAAGCACAACCAACCTCAAACATCGCAATTTTGCCTTGAAGTTAGCACGGCTTACTGAAGGGAGCAGGCAACAGAAGGAATAGAAGGAAACTTGAAAATAACTTAAGACTGCTGAAAAAAACTCCTTGGGCTTGAGCAGCAGGGAGGATGTTTGCTGCATGGCCAGGAGTAGGAGACTTGGTCAACAAGCCCAGCAATTTCTTCGCATTAAAGAGAGGGAATAAGCCATAACACAAGCCACAAATTGAGCGCTGTATCTGTGGGTACTGAAGGAGAAGCTGAAAGGAGGAGTATAGCATGAGCTTCAAGCTTCTATGGCTTAACTGCAAAATAGTTTCTCTCCGTATCCTAAAATTACTGAATGCAAACTCTTTGCACTATGGGAGCTGAATACAACCCCACCACCCCAGGCCCACCTGGTTTACACAGGTGCACCAACAAACCAAAAGCAGAAATCCTGCCAGCGCCACGTGGTGCCACCGGCTGCGGAAGGGATCAATACTGCCAGCAGTACAGGAGGCAAATTAAATTGATTTTTCTACAGCAACTGAAGACTGTTCAGGAGTTGAATCTCTGAGTCAAGACTGGATAGAAAATTGTTTTGCAAACTGTTGTTCAGGGAGAAAATTTCTTTTGCCTTGTTTACTGCAGCAGAATAGATTTGCCTTTGAATTAGCTCTAAAACATGCAGGCTGGCATTGCTTGAAATTATTTGGAGTATACTCAAAGAGCAGAACGAGGGGAAAATAACATTATTTATACGTTGCCTTTGTTGTGAGTGGGGGGAGTGGGCAAATAGAACTGCTGGCCAAAGCCAAAGTCATTTATAGAGTTTGTTTCCCTGAAAGGACTGCAAAATGGCTAAAGGCGCATTATAAAGAAATGATTTTATATTCAAGGATGCTCATGAAACATTTCACTTGCAGCTGTTTAATGTCTGCAGAGTTTAGCAGCTATGATTTCACACAGAACCAACACAAAGGTGCAGCACCCGACAGCCAGCTCCAGTGACCAGAGGAAGCAGCCACGTGCCAAGAATGCTTCAGCAATACATATCCTCTGTCACAAGAACAGTAACAGCATCCTGGAGGGGCTGCAGTGATAACGTTATTCCAAGGGACTGCTCAGGGGGAGGCCAGTGCCATGGCAGCACTAACCAGAGGCCAAGGGAAGCGGCAGGAAGGAAATTGTAGCGTTCTGACAAAATGCAGGCAAAAAACGTGTTTTAAGGAGTATTTTGCTGTTAATGGAGATTGCACTAATTTATCTGCACTAATCTCATCTTTATGTAGCTGGTTTCTACAAAGAAGACGAATGGCTTGCAGGACAGAGACATCTTCCATGCTTTACCCATGCAAGATAAAGATAGATTTACTATCTGTGCATCTCAGACAGTCCATTCATCACAGCCATTTACCTACGTACTAACAAACACACTTCTTCACTGCTGCATAACATTTCAAGCCAAATGATGCATTTTCAATTTACTTGAGATAGTTGCATGATGCAGTGTGCCATGGAAATGAAAAAATAAAACCAGGGGTATCCAAAGCGGGGAGCGCGAGGCTCCATCTTTCAGTGGAAGACTATCATGTCCTATGCGGTTTGAAGAACACTATAAACTTCATTAAAAAGGGACCAGGTAAAAGATTACGGAAGCCTCAAAACTTTCAGTTCTTCAACCCATAAATAACTGTGATGGATAAGTGTGAAATCATGACAGAAGATGGCTTTATTCAGAAATCTCTAGTCCAAAGCGACGTCACTTTCAGAAATTACTTCTGTGACAGTATTCTGGAAAATAAACTTGGATGTAAATACTATGGGTTAAAAATTAACATTTTCTCTTGCTTCTGTACTAAAACTTCTGTCAAGATTTAAAACAAAATTCTCTCTAGCTCTAGAAGTAAAATGCTTACACACAAGTGCAACAACACTCACAGTGATTTCAGGTTTTGCATGATTATTTTAAGGAATCTAAATTTATAGCCTTCACGCAGAGTTTAAGCTTCAAGCAATGACTCTCCTTTCTGGGCGATGCTTAATCAGCCATGATAAACTGATTTGTATCAGTATAAAAGGAAATACAGAGGAATAATCAATGTCACTGTGACAAAAATTGAGACTGATCTCATGCACGTAAAAAAAACTCAAAAAACTAAAACTTCTATTACATTTCCCACGTATTATAATCCTGTGGAAGCAGTTTTATAGAACCAATTGAAATACATAGATTATTCACCGTCTTTCAGTGATGATGTACAAACTCCTGTTTCTGCCTTTCCCAAGGCTGGAACGTGATAACCAAGGACAGTAAAGAACTACCAGAACCCAAACAGAATACCTTATTTAGCATGGAGCTGTTTCTGTGTACGATTATTTTACAGAAATGTTAAAACAAAGGTGAAGCTTCTCTAGGGGAAAGCCAAACACTGATCTTGAGAAGGTCACTCTGAAAGGCTGAAATAGCAATTTGCACCCTTTTTTTTTTCCCCGGAGAAAGAACAAAAGCTGACACATTGCAGTGATGGAAGAGTTTTGTACTCTCAGTGCCCAGGAAAAAAAAGACCTCGTGACCAAAAGCGTGCAAGCAGGCCAAAAAAACATGCAAGCAGTTCACACTGCAGGTCCCTTTGGAGTTCTTCTTCACACCAGTCAAGTATTTGCCATAAATAAACCTTGGCTGTCTCCAGGTGTTGCTGTGCTATCTCCCGTCCCCCTCCCTAGATACAAACCACATGCAGATTTCAGTGCTGTAGCATCTGCACTGCATAGATTTTAGCGACCGAGACAGAGAAACGCTACTAGTTGTTACAAAAAAAAAAAAAAAAAAAAAAAAAAAAAAAAAAGCAATCAAACTGCCTTTAAACTGCCTTTGTGGCCTCTTCCAAAACAAACCACAGCAGATTCATCGCATTAGGTCTTCCACTGCAAGGGGGCAGACAGATGGATTTGCCTCTGCAGCTACTTCAACAAAGAAGGCAATTAAAAAAAAAAAAAAACAAGTGGCTCAGAGACAGCATAATTTAGAAGCAAATGTGTTCACAGCTGCTTCCACGAGCACCTTGAGTTCCTGGTGGCACTCACCATCACGCCTTGCCAACTCACTGTGGAGCGCATTTATAGCTCCTTTGTCCCACACAAAAAGGCTGATGGTTACGCTGACATTAACACAAACCACTCAGCACTAAGATGTTCTTGATGCATTTTTAGAATTATTTGCCCTTGTCATCTTCAGAGATTATTTATAGTTTTTGTTTGCTGATTTAAAAATCTCTTTGGAATTTTTACCATCAGCAAGAGCCACACCTCCCACAGCCTTCCCCTTTTAAGATGCAAGACCTTGAAGCCTGATATGCTTTGGATGTGCGGTGTGAAATTCGGCAATATTAATTTACAACCATTTTTTTCTTTCTCCACAAGTCTAACCAATTTTTCTTGGCTGACACAACTATTGTAGATGACAGAAAAAAAAAAAGGAGCGCAAACTGTACAGGCCCACATGAGGTTAAGGAGCTTTTGTATGGGCAGTTTCAGGCCAGCAGTGGGAAGTCCTGTAGGGCAACACTTGCTTCCCAGCCAGCCAAATCCTGGTGCCACACTGAAGCCCAGCACAGTACCTGGAGGGGAAGCCAGCTGCACTGATGCGGATGGTCTCCAGCACTCCGCAAGCTCTCAGCTGCTGCACGGCTCTCTTTGGATCGAATCTGCAATGATATTTAGGGTACAGATGAGCACAGTGAGAAGACAGCCCACATCACCAATTTAATGCATCCACAAGAATGTCTGTGTTGGCATCCTTTGCAATACGTCTGATTTTGAACTTGCTGATGCACTCAGTGCATGTTAGAGAGCACAGTCTTTTATACCCACCAGCACACTATACTGTGAGAAAAGTGCACTATTGCCTGAAGCAGCCTGAGAGTGACTCTTTTAGGGACACGGATTAGTTTTGAACTTTGAAAGGTCTGCTCTCATCCTTGGTGTAGGTGCTGAAGAAAACCATATACCTGCACACAGCTTCTGCCCATACCGATTCCCTTGTGAACTCCAGAATAACCACACAAAAATCCCATGCCTTGATTTCAGAGCAGGCTGCACAGATGCCTCACATTTTTCTCCATGTCACAAGACATTGTGCTATTCAAGCGCAACAGCCCTTGCTACTGCCCTGCTGCCAATGCCACGTGGTACCCCTGGGACAGGACAACAACCTGCTGCAATTAGTCTCCATGGCCATAACATACCCAGCTATGTAAAGCAACACAGCTCCTGTGAGATGGGAACATGTTACCACATCACAAGCTGCCTGGTCTGCCAGACAGTACTAGTTTTGCATCTGTAAGGGCAACAACGTATTTGCAGAATGAAATCCAATTCAACAGCAAAACAAATCTGATACATTAAATTCCATACCAAAACTAGGTAGTAGTTAATGAGTGCCGCAGGCTGGAGACCATTAAGTTTTCAAAGGAGATGATCACAGAATGGCTTGGGTTGGCAGGGACCTTAAAGCCCATCCAGTTCCAACCTCCTGCCATGGGCAGGGACACCCTGACCAGGCTGCCCAGGGCCCCACCCAGCTCAGCCTTGAACATCCAAGGATGCTGCATCCACAGCTCATTTTCTAGACTAAAGCCTTTGGTAGGTGTCATGTAGAAATTTGAGACATTTCTGCTCTCATCTGTCTGCCCTCCTCTTTTCAGCAGGCATCAGCCCTCACTGCTGGCATTTCATTTCCATCAGCAATTTGTGCTTGCGAACTTGATGCCAACCTCCAGCTGGCAGAGCCCACGAGTACTTGGGCAGCGCTTCCCAGTTCCTGGCATGAACCCACTTTGAGAGCTGTTCATTTCTGAGTGCAGGCACTAGCATCTCCCATTGCTTCTCCCTCTCTCCACTCTTGGCACCAAGGGCACAGAGAGGTCCCAGCTCTCTGGCGTGAGATGTCAGACTTTGGAAGGCATCACTGGGCTCAGATTTGCACAGTGCAGCTTCCCGTAGCTGCATTATGTTTCCAGAAGAAGGGTGAGCATCAGAAGATCATCAGGTACCTGCCTGATCCCTCCTGAAAAAACAAAGTGTTCACACACAGAGTTCAACATTGCATGAATAATTCTGCCTGGCCTCTGCTGTGCAAAAGCAGCATGAGAAATAGGCCCCTGCTACTTTGTGCATTTTTGATTCCCCAGACCTGTCAAGCCTGCAGTAAGTTACTGACTAAACACACAAACACAATGCAGGATGGAAAAGCAGTCTCACCTGTGGCTCACTTCCAAGGAAAAGCCCATGAAGGCACAATTTCCATAACAGTAAATAACAGCAGGACTGTCAGATGGATGGGGAAGCCTCAGTCCTGGAAGAATAGGGGACCTTTCTGCAACACGGCCAGCCCAGCTAATATGGGGTGAAATGCAGCAAATCACTGCAACCGCATCAGTTCTCATCACAAAAAGCTGGGAGCCTCCCTTTGCTGCAACTCCGGTGATGGGCTGAGTCTGAACCAGCTTAAAACTGGGAGAATTCACCAGGGTGCTTCACCTTGCCACAGCAGGCAAAAGCAAACAGCAGGTTGCTTTTGGCATGGAAACCTAGCGAGAGATCACAAACACTGCCTGAAACAGAATTTGGAAATAAAATTGCCAAAGGTACAAGCTAAAGTGAGGCACCCAGCTCACACCTTTCTTTTTGAAGTCTTTTCCATAAGGGACCAACTTCAGCTAGTTTGCAGTCAGACACAAAACATCACTGCAAGATGGAAGTTTGACACCTTCACCTCCCTATAAGACAAAACCTAAGGTTTGCACCAAGATGTGAGACAGGAGTCAGAATAATGCAGGCTGCCAGAGCTCTGAACCTCTGGTTTCAATCTGGGGCCGTTGCCACCTGTCCTCCCACCACCAAACTTCATGCACTTGGTACCCTCCTAGAGGTACTGGAAGGCTGCTGTTAGATGTGTTGTCTTCTCCAGGCTCAATATCTCATTTTAGAAATGAGCTTATGAGCTGAAAAATGTTATGTTTAGGAAGATAAAAAGGCCTGCTTTTTTTTTTTTTTTTTTTTTTTTTTTTTCACTGAACAGTGAACACGTAACACCAAGTGTTCTACACAAGATACCACTTCAGTGCTAACTCAGTGCAGCATCACTGACGCTTCGTTTCACTAACTCCTCCTGGCACCATGTATTTTTCAGCACAAGTGCCTCTGAAACACAGAATCCTTTACAGCCACCCCAGCATTTGCCAGCTTTTTCCAAACATGAGTTTTAAATATAAACAAATGAACTTTATTCCAGTCATGCTAAGGATAGAACTTCCTCAAGCTGGTGGCAGGAAGAGCAATATTAACATCCTCAGATCACCGTTTCAATCAATAATCTGTGATGGGTGGAGAGGGAGAAGAGAAGAACCGACACATAACATGCCTGCACCAGTGCATTCCAGCTCGTAAACAGGAAAGCATCACCATCTCCCTGACCCAGAACACCCTCCCTACAACGACACATGATGCTTCTCCAGAACAAGTCCTGTGGCTGTCATAGTTTGCCCTTTGTTCCCCAGATCCAGAGCTTTGACAACTCTAGCGATTGCCAGATGGGAAGCATTGCACTCGACCAAGTCAGCACTCAGACACAAGAAGGACATCGAGCTGCTGGAGGGGGTCCAGAGGAGGGCCACAAAGATGATCAGAGGGTTGGAGCACCTCCCCTGGGAAGGCAGGCTGAGAGAGCTGGGGTTGTTCAGCCTGGAGAAGAGAAGGCTCCGGGGGGACCTGATAGCGGCCTTCCAGGACCTGAAGGGGGCCTACAGGAGAGCTGGGAGGGACTCTTTAGAAGGGCATGGAGTGACAGGATGAGGGGTAATGGCCACAAACTGGAAGAGGGGAGATTTAGGCTGGATATTAGGAAGAAATTCTTTCCTGTGAGGGTGGTGAGGCACTGGCACAGGTTGCCCAGAGAGGCTGTGGGTGCCCCCTCCCTGGCAGTGTTCAAGGCCAGGCTGGACGGGGCTCTGAGCAACCTGGTCTGGTGGGAGGTGTCCCTGCCCATGGCAGGGGGTTGGAACCAGATGGTCTCTAAGGTCCCTTCCAACCGAAACCATTCTATGGAATCCTGAATTTCATTTAAAGGAATAACCTCGGTGATTGACAACAATAAATTGCAGCACAGGCATTTGCTGTACCTACAAAATGCTACATAAAATAGATAAAATAGACTGCAGAAACTGCAATCCCAGCACAGACAGCTAATTTAATCTTCTCCAGGTCTGGTAATATATCATCTAATGATGATCTGATAAATGTAAGTCTTAAATGTAAGCCAGCTCCTGAACACCTCCTACACACTGATAGTATTAGTTTTGCTGTTTGCAGAGGGTGAGGAACCAAGCTGGGGAAGCTTCCTACTGGCAAAGAGAGCACCATGACAAGGGTGAGCCCACTTAGGGGTTCTTCGTCCGCCTTTGCAGCATGTTGCTGGAGCTGTCTCTGCACTGTGCTCACCAGGAGCACTCAGGCTGCATTGCATCAGCTGGAGGGAAATGCCTTCCTGATTATGACTTACAATTATAACCTTGCTTTCTTAAATGTCAGCACCTGCAGTTTAAGGCAGCGCCTTTAAAGGACATCACAGCAAGATATATGAGGTCCCTGTGTACCAACGGCCAAGTTTTCTGGAGTTACAGGGAGCCAGGTCAGGTACAAGTGCATTATCTACGAGGTCAAACAAGGCTAACAGCTATTTGCTCACAACATTCACAGCTTGCAGTCCACCTCTGAGCTACAGGGGAAAATCAAGACGGGCTTTCTCTTCAGCTGCTCACTCATCTGGAAATCTGCCTCAAGTTGGCGCAAGTCACATTTTTTTCTTTTGCCACATTTACTTTGTGAGCACCAAGGCATCCTCATTCATTTTACAAGCACACCACTTACCTCCATGCTTTCATCTCTTACTCTGCTACTTCCCACTGCTTAGCACTATAACTATTTAAATCAAAGCAATTCTAAGATGAAACTGCACCGAAGACCCTGTTATTGCAAAGGAGAACACATTACAGCATGCTCAGTGTCTGCAGAGTGTACCCGTGGATTACTAGGATCTGCATTAGTTTCCATTCCAAGGGCACAATGAACACATAATGCTCCATGGAACCCAAGAGAAGAGATTCCAGCAAACTGCTGGGAACTTCCAGTTATGGAACCACATTTTAAGAGGGGCAATCTCTTTAGGAAGAGCCCAAAGCACTCTGTTTTCTACGCAGCTGAACACATTTTCCTGACTTCAAGCCTACTCACTTGAAGGGGAGTTTCTCATCGTTGGGCTTGATGCAGCGCACGTAGTGAGGGGTGGTGGCATTGAGAGTCTCCATGAGCAAATGCAGCGAGTTGCGGAACTGAAAGACAAAACCGCTGATTTTTAGGAGGGATTAAGCAGTTTTATGCTGAAATACGAGTCTGAGGCACTGCAAGCCACCAGCAGTGCCAGCTTCTGGCTGCATGAATGTCCCCATCAGTCCTGCAGGTACAGCAGGAACTCAGAAGGCACTGGTGGATTCAGGGCTTCCACAGTAATGATGCACAACAGCAACAAACATCCACTCAAGGTATCACACAGTTAGGTCTTGAAAATCTCCAAGCATGGAGGCAGCACGACCACTCTGGGCCCCTCCTGTACAGCTTGACTGTCCTCACGGGGGAAAAAAATGCTTTTTTTTCCAAGTCAGAAGCACCCTTTTCTCAATTTATCATCACTGTAGTACTCTGGGATATGATCCCACGAATAGTAGAGCAGCATCCTCAAACCATGTCTCAGCCCCTTCTACTCAAGACAATTTGAGTCTGCTCTTCCAAAGATACTCCTAGAAGGTGACAGAAATATGGCAGCCAAATGGTTCCATCCCACAATGAGGGTTACAGGAGTGTCTCCTGACTTTTCCCTACAACAGCTTCTTATTTATCTCTGCTTCAAACTGAAGCAACAAGATCTCAGCCATAAAGAAACACCTGGGCTCAGCTGTCCTGTTCCCCTACTCTTCCATCCTTCTCTTCCCCTGCCTTTGGCATGCGGCTTCCATTTCATCAATCACCTGGAATCCCCACAACTGGAAGATGGTCACCTCTTCTGGGTAACCCCAGTACTCCAGCTGGGGTACAATAAAAACCTTGAAGCCACGCAAACACCTCTTTGCTTTTAACACAGAGCCAAAAACTCTCAGACTACTTCTTTTCCTTCTTCTGAGCTTGCCCAATACCAGTCTGCACCCCAAACCATAATAGACTTTCAGAAGGCAGTAAGTTTAAACCACAGATATGTATTATTTGGGGAGCTTGTGTTTTCTGTTGCAAGACTGTTCCAGCATCCACCTTCCAAGCCATCAGTTCTACCAGTGACCAACCTGCTCATATCACACGTTACCTGATGTCCCACAGTCTTCCTGTGCTCCTTATTGGCAGCTTTGATGACTGGTTTGGCAGAACGGACGCTGATTTTGGAGGTCCCCTTTCCCACGTTAGTGGTGGATGCAGCATCCTTCTCGTCTTGGAACAAGTCTGCTACCATCTGATACTGAAAGGCAAAAAAAACTGAGCACCAGGGGCATTGCTCTTTGTTGAATGAACCCACCAAGATGCAATGCTTGCTTTATAAAATTCATTTTTTTAACCCATCTTAAAGCAGAATGGGAAGAAAGAACAGAAAACCGAAAAGAAGCATTGCTGCTGATACCATGTCAGTGGGGCCACTCTGTTTTGTAGTTCATTGAACCTCTGGTTGTGACATTAAATCAAACAAGCGAAAAAAATTAAGACTGTGAGCTGAAAGGCTCCATCACTGAGCTGCTGTCCGAAGCTCAGAGGCCAACAAGCAAAAGGACGGCGTGGACTGAAGCCCTGCAAACACCACCAGCACCATGCAGGAAACTGTCCATCACTGATACCTCAGGGTCTCGTACAGCTCTGCGCTGCACTCAGCTTGTTCAACACACAGTTCTCAGAGAGGTACAGGTCAGTTAGCTTGTCTTTTAAAAACACCCTGAATGTGAAGCAACTTGTTCTCAGGCTACATCTTGAGCTCCTCACCAGTGCTAACCGCAGCTGGGATGCTGCTGGGACAGGGATCAGCACCGCAGACCTCACTTTTCCATACAATTAGAGAAACCAGTGCTTCCCCACTAGTTACCTGCCCTTCAGCATGAATGAGCAAGGTGACAGCAGGACTGAATTCTGTAGCCCTGAAAGCACCACAGTCACTTTCACAGAATTAAAACAGACCCTTCAAGTTCCGGTTTTCTAGCTAACCAGCAGCAACAATTCTGCTTCAAAACCAGCAGAAATGGCTAATGCAATTACTACTTCTTTTGTTTGTCTGGTTGGTTTTGTTTTTTGTTGTTGTTTTGTTTTGTTTTTTAATGTGGTGGGATCTTCCAAGATGCTAGGAAACACAAACACTAAACAAGTAGAAATAAATCTGGTCATTTAGCAAGGCATTTGGATTTTTACTTCTCAAATCCAGCTATGCTGAGCTGCACAGATTCCCCCTAAAGCTGCACTTACAGTGAAGAATTTACTGCTGGAACCTAAGAACTGGGTGGCAGGTGCTGGAAGCCAACCAGCACAGACTTCACTTTATCTTGCACTTGACAATGTGCTGAAACTCCAGACTGTAATTTCAGGTTTCAAAATATCTTCTCATGCACAGCTGCGAGCAGCATCAATCCCTCTCTCCCATCGGTATCAATAACAGCAGTGCTTGCTGCTGCACGAATGCCTGACAAGAATCATAGAGGTGAGCCTTCATCTCACAGAGAGCAGGATTAGTGAAACTGGGACTGTTTTAGCAGCCAGGACCTGTTCATGGATGCTGGGAGGCAAGCAGGAAGGACAGACAGATCCTTCCTTCTCAATTGGCAGAGTTAAAACTGCTGGTGCCTTATTCATAATTACAGAGGACTGGAAGATCATATCTTAACAACGTGCCCATATGCCTTCCATCAGTATTCAAATCATTTTCCTTAATTCAAAGGACATCAACGCTCAACTGCTGTGGCTGACCTGTGCCAGCAGAACCAATTAGCTGCTCTGTAAAGTCTTTTTTACTGTCCTGTTGACTGCACTAATTGCATTCCTAATTAACAGCATGTAATTCCACGGTGGTGGGAGATCTTCATCAGCGATGCACTTGCTGACAGCGAGATGTTTAAGTCCTTGAGAAGTTAAACTGACAGCTCTCCCATGTGCCTCCACATCGTCTTGGTGGGAATACAAAGAGGAACGCAGTGAGTGCGCTGTTCAGCCTGATCCTGAGGAGAGGGAAAAGTCCTTGCAGCACAGCCTTTGGCGGCACAGTGCAAGTTTTAGTCTGCCCTGGTCTAGCTCTATGATGCACAAGACACCTTAAAACCCGTAAAATAGAAAAGGTGATGTTGTCAGAAAAGCCAGTTCAGCATTTCTTTAATTTAATTTCTAAGGCACTGTCCCCACCGCTCCATAGCGCATCACACGATGACTTACAGCTGCTCTGCACCCACAGCACAGGGGCTGCAAGGAGAAGGCAGACAGAAACCCTGATCAGACACCACCTGCACCTCCTGCAACACATCCTACCACAGCGCTCGATAAATAATTTAACACACAGTATCAATTATTCCTGCAGGCTACCTGGAGGTTATGGTAAGTTCTAATGATGCACAGACTTTATCCTGGGAAAGCTGTAAGCTTCCTGAAAACAGAGAGCTTTTGGTATGGGTACTGTGCATGTCCAGCTTCAGAACAGAGCAGAGCAGAGTGTAATTCAGTTGGATGTTATGAGACTTGCAGCTGTCCCCATGCACAAGAAAACTGCACATCTTGCCATCCTCATATGAACGCACTGCAGAGATGCTGGGTAAGCCACTGGCAGTGCTCAATTCATTTTTCATTCTCATCTCTCTTTACTCTGACAGGAACAAACTCTGCTTAAAATGCTCCTGAAAGCAACACCTGTTCTGGCCCCACCAGCCTACTGAGTTCACAGCCACCAGCACTGATGGAGACTTTAGCCACAGGTGCCAAAAAGTGCTTTACCCAAACACTTGGTATTCCAGGACAGTCCGCGTGTCTCCGTTGGCACTGATGCAATGAGCTATTGACAAGTCGTTTTTACAACACTCAGGCAATGAAAACTACATGGCACAAAGTTCTGTGGTACAGGAGCAAGCGCAAGCCTGATCACTGATACGTGTTAATTTGTTAATATCACATATCGGCAGCCGTGTCAAACAGCTCTGTCAGCAGCTGGACTGCCTCAGCGTTGACTTGGATTTCAAGCATTTTATATTAACTCTGTTTTTTGCACACTAACTGCAAAAACCATTAGAAGGCTAAATATGACAGATGATAGCTGGTTATTCCTGATTTTTACCCTTGATGACCAAACAAAGGGAATGAACAAGCTTGGAAAGGATTTTTCTCTGAGAAGCTGCAGTGCCAACAGTGTCAGCAGAGACCACTGCCCCGACGAGATGCTTTTACCTTGCTGGCTTTTAGGATGTTGATCTGCTCTTCGTACACTGTGTCCCGGTTTTTCTCCAGAAATCCCTCACACTGGTACTCCACCTAGCACAAGACAAAGGAGAAGCCCAGAGGTTACATTCCTCCCAAACCAAGTCCAACAGCACAGCTCAGGGTGCTGCGCATGCGGCAACTCGCCAGCTGCTCAACTGAAATACCCGAGGGCAGGGGGACAGCTGGAATTTATAGGTCACTTTTTATTAAAAAAAGTGAATCTGAATGAAAGCAAAATCCTCAGCACAAACACATTGGTTCTTTGTCATTAAACTGATCCAGATGGGATCCAGCTGCACTTCCACTGAAACCAATGGTAGAAATGCAAGGATTATCCACCCCTCAACAGGATGCTTTGCTCAAAAGGTCACTCCTGAGCTCCCTGCAAGCCGTTCAACAAACCTCATAAGACTTCCTTCTTGTGTCTATTGTTTTTGAGATTGCAGAGGGTTGGGGACCATAAGAAGAGTTTCGTTTTTTGAAATTATTTCTATTTTTTACACGTGAAGTCAGTTGAAATAACTGATCGCAAAGCCTACAGGCAACACTTGCAAAGGAATAGGGTTTGTGAAGAATACACGTGCAAAAAAACACACGTCCAAGGAAAGGTAAGTGTCAGCCTTCATCCTGAAAAGCGCCTGGTTAGGGAGAAGATCCTGCAACGGACTGCAACATCTGCATTAAGCGTGGCTCCTCTGGCATGCCCTCAAGCTGCCCTTACAAAGGGCAGGACCAGCTGCAGGGTCACCTCTTGCACTGCTCCCCACCATGCCTTGATGATGCTCGCAGATCCTGCTCTTCAAAAATAATTCCCACTGCCAATATATTTGCAGTGAAGCTGCACTAGCAGAAACTCATTTCCCTGCAGCTTTGAGGAGGATTTTTCTCTCCTCCAGAAAGCACGGCTATTTCAAGCTTTAGTGAGAAACCTCGGGGCTGAAGTCCAAGCTGATCTAGATCCGCGTGCCCAACACATATTACCAGCAACCAGGCATCCCTATAACCAAAATCAGCCCACTGGTGCTATAAAGTCATTTTCTTTCACACGACTCTATTTTCCACCCAAGCATTTGGCATTTCTGCCTGCCAGCACACACATGGCACACCCAGCTACCTTATCCGCGAAGTGCAGGACGATGAAGGAGACGTTGGACATACGGGGCTTCTGGAAGTGCTGGCTGCCCACGTGCTGGTCATACAGCTTCTGTGCCCAGTTCTCATCGGTGCCTTTGGGAACCTGAATGGGGAACAGAAGGACCAAAACGCTGTGGTCAGGCTCACAGGTACGCTGCCCATACAAGTGGTCCACGGAGGTTTTGGAGGAAGCCTTCCTCGATGGCTTTCTGCAGCCTGTGTGGGATATTTGACAAAGTTCTCTCCCAGTTTTGGGAGTGGGTACTGAATTATTTTTATGTATTATTTATTCTCCTGTAAATACACTAAGATTTCACGTTCAGCAGAAAACACACACATGTTTATTCTGCTCCAACAGCCACAACAGATCTTGCAGAGAAAAAGATAAGCACTAAACTACATCTTAAATTTAAGTTGCATTAATTGCTGACGCACCAACATTCCTATTTTAATGCAGATTTTGGTGCCCAAATTATTTCACAAACTGCCAACTATTGAGAGGTTCTGGTTTATTTTAAAATAGCAGCAGTAACAATCCCTAAGGAACCTCTGCCTAGCAGCAGGTTTGGGGTATGGGCACTTGGATCCCCAACACAGGATGCATTAATTCCAGCTGCACATAGGGTTGGGACCTCAGTCCCCCAGTCCCGTCCTCAGCCTGCCCTGCCACAGCAGAACATTTCCTGCACACATCCAGCCCCACGTGCCATGAACGTCAGGGTGCCAAACCCTCCTGCAGCCTAGTTGCATTGCAATCAGGGAGCAAATCCAACATAGACCTGCCCTTGAGAGGATTTGGCTATGGCGCACCAAAACATCAGGTGCTGCCCAAGAAACTGCTTTGCTAGGATGGGACAGAGTGGAGACACCCAAAACAACTGCAATTACTAAAAAAAAATCTCACAACTCTAGCTGTGCAAGAAGGGAATTCACTGCTTTTGCATCTGCAGTTTTTACCCACTAAAGGCTTGTAAACAACTTAAGGTTATGCAATATATTGCTAAGAACGGGGAAAAAAAAATGAGTTACAGTTTAATTTTATTGGTTTTGTTTTATTATTTGGTAGGAACATACAGCTATATAGCAGCATATATTATACTCCCTCTGATTACAATTCCCATGAAGACCCATATTTTAGGATAAGTTAAGCACTTCAAACATTAGCAAATGATGCTAAATTCACCTAATGGGTGTTTCTGTGTTTTTAAATCAAAACAGAACACAAACAGGCAGTTTCACCAGCCTAAAACAAAACTAGAGGGAAACAGGTCAGTACTGTCACTGCAGACTGTGGGGTGTCCTTGCCCAGCACGATCCATGAAGCACTATGGGGACCACTGGTCCCCCCATTGCCACTGCTTCTCCACCATCTGGCCCAAACCAGAGCTTTTCAAAAGACAGAAGAAGGTTCGGCAGTATGGCCAAACATGTCTCGTATTTTGTCCTTTTCCATGGAAAAAAGCTGGACACAAAGCAAAATTATTGAAAGTCAAGAAAACGAGGAGCAAATTTAAGTTACTGGGGGCTTCCTTAGCAGTAACTGTTGTCCCCTCCATCACTGCTACTGTGACACATGCACACAGTATTTTTCACAAAAAATTGCTGAGCAGATTTTTCATGTTAGAAAAAGAGAAGAGTCAGAAGTATAAGGTAGTATTTAAAATTAGATAGGACAAAGTTGGTAAAACAACAGTGCTGAGTCAGGGGAAGCTCTGGATCATCCATCAGGCCTTTAAATACACCTTTACACGAAAGGTGGCAGATAAAATAGGGGCAGCAAGCAATAAGAAGGATAAATGCAGCAGGCACTTATGCAAACCACAGTCTCCCAACTTACGGTTGGACGTGTAGTATGGATACACACAGTAATGTATAGATTATACATTAATTTTAAAATTCATTTATGCAATTATATGCATTTTGTTTATGCAAGACTGACATGCATATTTAAGCAGTGGAGTTATATAAATGCAGATTTTATTTTCTTTTTTTTCCATATTTATATGAACTATAACCAATGAGAACACCCTCTCTGGAGCGAGCATTAGGCTCTCCTTTTCAGGACCGATACCTGCAACTTTGGTGCAGGAGCATCACAGCCACCTGAGCACTGCAGAAAGCAGACTCACCCTACACTAGCGCTCTTTCAGGCCATCCACTTTGCTGAAAAACCTGCTTATCTCAGAGCCCAGCATCAAAGACTTTGCTCCTGCCTCCCAGAAAGAGGGTTTCGCCGCATCCATACTGCTCCCTGCGCACCACTGTGCGGCCTGAGTATTTTTAGCTGCCTAAGAAGCATGTGATAGGGGCCAAGTCTCAGAGATAAAAACTAACAGAGCCATTATCTGTGCTGTTATAACAGCTTTTGATATTGGATTGGCAGTTTAAAGCCTTCAGAGCCACTGAGAAAGTTACTGAGTTACTCACCAATGCAAGACTTTCCAGGGGACGAGGAAGGCCAAATACCACTCTGCAAGTGTTACATAAAAATCTCCAAACAAGAATAACCTTAGACCAGTTATTTTATGAGGCCACTGCTTCTGCCTGCCTGTCCTTACCACCTCTCTCCATACAGGTTGGTTGGCCAGCGTAACTTTGCCCAGCATCACCTCCCAGGCCCATACGTCATCCACCAAGCTGCCAGGAGCTATTGCAACCAAAGTCAAACCCGTTCAGCATGGCTATGGCCCAGTGCTTTTGGGTCAGAAGTATCCTAGGTTTAAGAACCCACCATGACCTGACCACCAGGCAGCCAAGGAGATGTTTGGAGCTGTCTAGACCAGAGGATGGGTGAGATTCCCACCACCATCCCCTCCAGGAAGGCTAGATGAGCAGTGAAGGTCCACTCCAACACAATGATACGCAAGCCACCTCTTAAAACACAGTAGGAGCTATTTAAATTTTTGTTTCTATTCTCCTTATTGCTTCTACGTCTGTCAAATCCTGGAAAGAGCCTAGGCTTCCTTTGAGCTCTGGAGACACGTTCCTCTGCAAGTGACATGGCCCGGCTTTGAAGTCACACAAGCTGACAGCATGACGTAGGCGAGGTTGCTCTGCCGTCGGATCAGGCAGCCTGCCCGAAAGGAAAGCCCAGAGGTCCAGCCTCCGTGTATCTGCTCGTGGAGCAGAAACCCCCACGGACAGGACCAAGCGTCGCAAAAAGGCAATGCGCTGATTTCTGATGTTCAAGCAACTAATGAATCAAGACAAGGAAAACACATTTGCTCAGATACCCAGCTTCCCTGCGGTGGAGAGAGACGAGCAGGGTTGAAAGCTGGTCTGTTAGAAGCAGACTTCAGTCTTCCTGGCACTTGACAGAAGGACACGGGGAAGGTTAAAGATCATCTTCTGAGCAGTTAGAAAATGCATTTGGCACATTAGCAGCATAACACGATGGCAATGCGCCATAAAACACAAAATGGACCCGCAAGAGAGTTTGAGAACATGAAGAAGCTCGCGGGTTTGTTTAGACACATCCTCCTCTGGCAGCCTCAGGGTCACACTGCAGGTCAGCAGAAACAATTTCACTGATTTTCATAATAAATACTTGGACAAAGATGTCATGATTGTCACAACAATTCTTCCAACCAGCTCCTTGTTATCAAACCCTTTCAAAAGCGCCTCATGCTAACAGAACTTTTATCCATGATTTTTTCTATTTCCACTCCCATCCCAACAGCATAAACAGAAGCAACAAAGCTGGGCTGCAGGACACCTTACAGAGAAAGCTGGGTATCCACAGCAACTTCGGACTGCACTCCTGAATGAAACTTGGGATACCTACGGAAGATGCATAACTCTCACACACAGCGAGTGGTCTCAGTTGGAAAAGCAGGAAACTTCATCCAGCTTTGATGCAGAGACTTCTGCTGCACTTCTTAGAGAATTTTCAATTTTCTCTGAGGATAACTTTAGTCTCTTGAAAATCAACCCAGACTGGCTCCTCCTCTCCAGAGCACTGAAGCCACTCTTCAAATGTTCCCTCCAACCTCCAAGTCTTCAAAGTCTTCCCAGGGAGCCTGCTGTCCCCTCCACCGAAGTCATTCCCTCTGCAGCAAGGCCAACCGAACACTACAGCTGCCCCAGATACCCAAAGAAAGTCTTCCACATGCCCTCCCTACTTTCCAGGACTCGATTTTCAGGAGACAGTCAGTTTGCTTAATGACCTTCCTTCCATAATGACAGTCTCTTCTGGTGGACTCTACATTGATCTCCTTGCTGGCTCTGCTTTTATCCCAAATCACTGGCATCATTTCAGGCCACAGCAAAACCAAGAGGTCCTAAAAGGCAGGTAGCACTCCAGTGCAGGAAACTGGCACGAGGTTCTTGGAGGACTCCAAGGTCACTTTGCAAAGGACAAGGGGTCCCAGCTACACAAAGAATTAAGGCTTCCTGGGCAGACATGGAAGAGCTTGGGTTGGAAACATAGCTGGGACATAGCTGAAGGTTGAACCAAATGGTCTCCAGATGCTCCCTCCAACCTCAACAATTCCACAGCAGCTTCCAGCTCACAGACCTCAGAGTTGTTAAAACAAACAAACAACAAAAAACCCTACAACAAACACACTTTACATATCCTCCAGTCCTCTTTATTTTATTTTAAGAGCCAGAGGGTTTTATCATTTGCTTTCATGAGATGGGTTGAGTTCCTTATATCTCCAATCTCAATTAAAAATCCCTCTCTTTCACTGCTGATCACCATTTCCATCCTGCTTGGGCCCTTTTTTATCTAGATGGCGACAGCACCCTCATCATGCACCAAAGGTCTATGACCTTTTTTAACTGAACTGCTCCAGCATATTCGCAACCGCCCCCTCCTCAACCTCACATTAAAAATAAAAACACAAAAATCTGTCCTGTGAAGTGAGAGCTTTACCGTAAAAGCAGTCTGTCACTAATGTTTCATTATGTTTCCAGGACCCCCTTGACGCCATTTCAGTCCCAGGGTATATTTATTGGCTGCTATACATGCTTAACGAGGTGACTTGCAATTATTTTATTGTAGTTTTGTGCCCTGCTGTGGCAGAAGCTGCTGGGCTCCTCGCAGCAGCACAGTGAGCACGCTGAAAGGTGAAATGTTCCTGCCGGGAATGTGGGGGTGATGGCTTCCATCCATAAACTGGTGCTTTCAGCTGACAGCTTGTTGAAATTTTCATAAAGGTGGAGAAGGCTTGCAGGTTATTATAAAAGAGCCGATTAGAGGGCCTATAATAAGTGCTTGTGAATAAACACAGCATAACTCAGTGACAGGTAAATACCAGAATAATTGGCATTTGATTCTGTGGGGAATAGAGCCTGTGTTTCCTTTTATTTATTTTTTTTTAGTCAAAAAAGCACATATGAAAAAACTAGTGCTAGGCAGATTTTACAGCAAAGTTGCCCATGTTACTGCTGTTGCATAGGAATTGTTCCAGCTAATGCAATGTCACCAGCAGCAACCAGTGCCAGAAGCTTCAGAGAGGAGCAAAAGGCATTATCAACCCATATGGCTTGAGGTAAACTCTCCTTATGGTCCTTGCAGTGCCCAGGAGCTGCTTGAGCCTGAACTGTTTAGCATGCTGAACAGCACAAAATGAAACAGTGCTGAATAGCAAGCATAACATCGAACCTCATTCTGAGGCACCACTGGCTAAGAGGCTACTTTAAAGGTCTCAGATGAAGTTTACTTTGTTCTCTTTGTTTTCCTGAGACTGGATTTGGAATGAGCAAAGCCCCAGCTCCAGCTTATGGCACAGACAGCACACAGCTCTGGGTGGCTGTGTCCCAGATGAGCTGAGCTTGTGGGACAGTCCTGTCGCATGGAGAAGAGCAGTAGGTCACCTCCCTGCCAGACAAGGAGGGGTTATACCTCTCCTGAAATCCCAACAGAGACATTAGGCTAAATAATGGATCCCAAACCTTTCCCACTGATGCAATGTGCTCTCATTTGATGCCCAAGCATCCTGCAGAGCCAGCAAATACTCCTTGTGTCTGTCCCACAACCTTAGTGCAGGACCTTTCCCTGCTTCAGCTCACACACTATCCTCCTCCTCACCCTTCAGCACCCTCCCAAACCCTCACAGCCTCTCCACAATCAGCAAGACACTTACTGACACAGAACACACCTAAGCCTTGGTGGAAACTCCTCTAGAGGAAACTTTGGTTACACCAGAGCAAACCCAGTCTGAGGTTCCACAGTGCAGTCACAACTGTCACAAGGGCAGCCAACGTCCCTTTCCCACCAAGCTCTTCTCAGCACTCAAAAGGTTCATTGCATGGTTGAATTTAACTTCAGCTTCCAGCTATTGCATGCTACCTTGTCTTGTGTCAAATGGCCTGAAACCTGTCCCACCAGCTTGCACTTACAATCACTCATGTGCAATGTCCAGGTGTCCATACACTCACTATCACAATATTTGATAGCACTGATTTGACCACACAGTCTCTCATACCCCCTCAGCATCACTGCTGTGCACCAGATCTGGAAGGAACATGAGCTGTTCTGCCCAGTGTAGGAGCCCATTCCATCACAGCATCACACTGACCATTCCTGCTGAGACAATGTGGCCTTGCCTCCTACTCCCCATGTCAAAGACCTTCAAAATGGACATCCCAGCTTCCCAAGAAAAATCTCACAGTCCATGCTCCTAGATGCATTTGGTAATTCAACAAGCAGGATTGAAGAAAGAGTCAAACATGTCTTACAGACTCCCATGAAGGTTTGCGGTTCTGTCTTTTCTTATCTGTTCGTAAGCAAAAATTAATTTAGGGTGACATGGAAATAGGTGGCAAAAGATAGCAAAATGTTCTCCCAACACTACACGTTTGTTTTACAAAAAATACTTCAATCTTCTGCAAAATGGATGCAAAATCCAGGCTTGTCTGAAGTCAGACAGCACTTGGCGTCACCTTCAGCACGTCCTTGTTATGTGGCTGATGTCTCTTGATGCTGAGCGGTTAACCCAATTGGATGGAGGCCCTCCCAGGTACACTTTCCCCACCCACCAAGTACCGCTGAAAGCACAAACACCAGCATCTGAAGTCTAAACACAATTGAAAGGACACTTGCAAGCTACCACAGGTGAAACCCTTCTTTACCAACACCTCATAAAATTATAGGGGAGTGGTCCTGTTTACCTTGCACTCCTCATCCAGCAGGTCCAAGATGCCAAGCCTTGCCTCTATGAGGTCTATGCAGGGCTGGTTATCATAGAAGTCTATCAGAGTCCAAGGGATTCCCTCCTTCATGTACTCTTCTTGTTCCAACTTGAACACGTGCTGAAGTTGGACAAACCACACCATTAGTGACTGCATTCACAGCCAGCCCTTCCTCCTTGATTAATTTGTCCCCACCACCGTAGGAGGTTTCCCTCAGTACATCAAGAAATCACATAAACTTGACATGCCTTAACATACAGCTTTGTAACAGGTTTTGCCACTCGCACAAGCTAGCTCCTGGCAAGGAAAATAAAAGCATTATGCTAGAAAAGAATGGGGCAGGGGAAAAAAAAAAAAAAAAAAAAAGGCTTTAAATGACTTTCGGTAGAGAATTACTGAAGCTGTCACTACACTAATATGGAAGTTATATACTGGAATAGCAGTGAGGTGCATCTGTTGGGCTGCGAAAAACCCTGTTCTCTTGGCGCTCCCCTGACAAAACCAGTGACCTGCAGAGGTTCACAAGCTGGGACCAAGCCAGGGCTGAGCACACGTGCCCTGATTACTGAGCAGAGCTTCACAAAGAACACCCGTTGACCTGGAGGAGATATCAGCATCCATATCTGGCTGACTCAGGAACATTTCTACTGCAAATTCTTATTAAAAAAAAAAAAATCTTTGCATGGCTTATATATCTCAGACCTCTGCCCAAGTAGATAAATTGTCTTTGGCTATTTCTGAAATACTCTAAGCATATTAAAAAAAGATTTCTCAAATGCACTTTTTTCTTCAAAGACAGCTTTTTAAAATCTCTTCAAATATGTCATCTCTGAGTTTGAATTTATAAGCTTCAAAATGATAGTTGGACATACTAAGTAAGATATGAATAGTGCAAATACAATCCATAATTTACTTTTGATTTTTAGAAGCAGTGATCTGATGCATTAGATATATTGTAAATGTTCTTGTTCATGCCTATGATACAGGTCCAAAACGTCAAGCTACCCCACATTACAGAGCTGCTCAGATTTAACAAAGTTTTGCCCCATATCAAGAAGACAAAAGTAAAATGTTTACAACAAAAGGATAGCCCCTTAACGGTTCCATTTTCAGTTCAGGTAAGTTCTTCTATCTAATGAAACAGAAGAATATCAGGGGTTTTCATCATGTGTCCAAACGAAAAATGGAGATTTTGTCCAATCCCGACATTTATTACAGAGTTTTAGTTGCATAGGTTTAAGCAACACTTTATGGGAACATTTCCACCAATGCCTTGTCACATGACCAACAAGGTTTAAAACAGGTCAGGAGTGAAACTGTGCAAAAAAGGCAAACCTTCTACCTATTCAGCCACATCAGTGGAGCTCTGCATAAGTCACTCACAAGCCTGCTACCAGCATCAAGCTCACAAATCACCCAGGCAACTTGATATGAATATTTAGTGCAATTATATTGCACCATCATTGCCCCGGAGAGGTGGTATCACAGGGACTACATTCACACTGCCCATGAGCTCTGGCCAGGCTGCAGGTAAGTGCCACTGAGTGGAAATCAGACGTGAAAAAATCCGGTCTTGATAAGATTCTGCGAAGTTTTATGGAAGGTTTCCAAGCAAGCCTTACCGAGTTGAACTGCTGCTGGAGCTTTTCGTTGGCGTAGTTGATACAGAACTGTTCAAAGCTATTCACTTCAAAAGTTTCAAACCTGCAAAGCAATGAATAAATCAGCATTAAGTGTTGCTTCATCTAAAAATCTACTTCACCCTGCAACGGTGTCATCTGCGTGACAGGGAACACCAGTTAGCCACCCATCTCTTTGCCTTGCGCCCATCCCAGATCTACAGTTTAGTCCTGATCCCCAAAAACATCCATATCCATCTTTCCTTGCTGCAACTAAAATGGTCTGCTTTGATAATCATGTATCAGATATTTGGTACAACTTCTCGCCCACTGGGAAAAAAAAAGTTATTAAACATTTGAAGTCCAGAGACATTTTCTGCAAAAGTGATGGAGAAAGAGTAGCTGCTGTTTTAGAACAGCCAACGCATTATTTTCAATACAATTCAACAGAGCACAACTGAAGATATAAAATTCATAATTATAGCCTCTGTACCTCATCCCTGATAGCTCACACTTACCAGTGTTTGTGCAAGCGGCCCCTTGAAGGCAGAGATGGTGCTTTCAGACCTAATCACAACATGTTTATCTGAGAGGAGGCCCAGGGACGGGTGTGGGGAGCCAGGCTTGCTCTTACAAAGGGCATTTTTCAGCTACCACAGGGAATTACGTTATTTATATTTTTATTTCTAAGGCACAGTTGGAGAGCGGAAAAAAGTCTTTGACACATGACTGTAAGGATTAAACTAAGGGAAAAAGTGGCAAAGCTCCTTGTGTTTAATGAATAAGCTGCCATAATGATATATGTGCAGCAAAATTATTGTTCAGGTAATAGGTGCTGTAGGAGCCAGCAGAACATTTTAAAAAGCATTGAGCAGTTCAAGTCATTTTTTTCCCCCTAAAATCAGATTTTAGTACTTTCCAAGCACCACCCAGCTGCTGTCCACATTAAGCAGTTATCTCCCAGCCATTGCTAGGTGGAATGCCCACAAAATGCCTCACTCTCACTACAAAAAAAATAAACACATTCACCACTCCAACCTGTGCTCCTGGGACAGGAGGAGGGGACAGTCTGGGGACAGCCCGCCGGAAGCGGCTCCCACGAGCCTTGTGGTTTATCTCCTGTTCCCTCTTCCGCTGCAGCACTAGGGTTTACACTTCAATATTTAAAGTTCATAAATAAGTCCAGCACACAGCTGGCCGCCTCTCTGCTCACACTGTCAGAGGGAAAACAGCACAGCGAGTCCAGCAATGCCTGCATGAATTCTCTCTTCACATGTGTTACAGGAGTGATGCTCCAGTGAATGATGCGCCGCCAATGAATATATGAAAATTTTTAATGCCATGCAGTCTCACCCCAATATCAACAGAGAATGAAGGATGGGGAGTGAAGCATTAAAGAGCTGGGAGGCAAACCTCACAGCCTCTGCGCCATTGTTTTGGAGCCCGTCTGCAGAAATGGTGCTGGGATGGACCTGCCCCACCACCACCCAGAACCTGGGTGCTCTGGGGATGGCAGGGACACCTGGTGAAGGCTGTGTGCAGGCTTCCTGCACAGGGACCTGCACTGGGAGAGGTTTTCCTTCCACGCTGACAGGTTTTCCTGTCCAGCTTAATCTTTCATGAGTTATCCTCAGGTCTCCTTTTATTCAGACTTATGCAAGACTGCATCCGATTTTCCAGCTTGGTTGTCCACCTTTCTGCGCTGTACCACCATCACCCACGTGGTTCCAACTCAAAGCTTTGCTTACCACCATCCATCCCTATTTGCATGGACACTAATGGAAACCGCTTTTTCTTCCCCCCTGCTCTTCAAACCACTCAGACTGTGCCGATCCCAGCTGGCGACTAAAGCCCTTCTAGGTCCTGTGCTCCCCACCTGGGAGAGTCCGGACACTTGCAAGCCTCCGACAGCAACCTCGCCACCTCAAACCTTCCCAATGGAATCCCAAACCCAAGAGGACTGAACTCTTGTCATACTTGGCACAAGTTTTCCTGTAAACCATGCCATATGGCAGGAGTCACTGAGGGAGATGGGCTGCTGTCCAGTGGGATGGTAATGTCCACATCCCAAACACCAACAACAATAGAAACCTCATAGATGTTTCACACACAAGTCCAAATTCCAGTAATTGAACTGGTATTCCAGCCACAAAAGCATTCTGCAGCTGACTCAGGACCTGCAGGACTTCATTCCGAACTTCAGCTTTACCTGGGTCTGACCATCTGCACAAGGAGTCTGCAGTTACAAGGTTTGGTGTTGAGAAGGCACAGCGATGCACTGGGTCAGGGACCATTTCCTGGAGCAGCTACAGCCAAGCCCCTCAGTATATTAAGGGAGCACATCAGGTCACTGCCATCCCACTGCTCCCTTGTGCTTGCTCAACCGAGGAATAGTGTTAAAGGATCAGTAGGAACAAACCGTGATCTCTTTCCTTTTGCACCCCACAACTGACAGAACTCCCTTTTCTCCTCCGCCACCTGCTTCTTTGCAGCACTTCAACTAAAACAAGCTCTTCCCAAGTGACACTCTTGCGTAGCTTTGCTCCAGCACCCAAGTACTGTGGCAAAAGGAGACAGCAACTGTCTGAATTTACAGCAGCTCACTGCCCCTGGGGTTCCAGGCTGCAAGCCCTGCCCTTGCCTATGCAAGAGCTTCTTGCACTTCATCCCTTATCACAGGGTCCCAAAGTTTTCCCAAAGTTCTCACCACCCTGCAGCAGCACTTTCACAGAGAAGCCAAGTCATTTCTCAAAGCCCACAGCAACCCCAGACACAGCCTAGCACAGAAGCGTGTCTTCAATGCCCACTTCTGCAACCTCAGCCCAGCTCGTCTTTAAATCTGATGCTTCAAACAGCATTGAATAGGAATGGGGCAGGAGACAGACCCTGAAAGCCAGCGCTCACGCAGATCTGTGTGCTCAGTGTCAGGGTCAGCGTCGCACAGTCTAAGGCAGGATCAAGCAAAACTGCAAACTGCACACCGCGACCGCAGTTTTTTGCACCCCTTTCTATTATTTCCATCCCATGCTGCAAGCTAAGGTCAAGAATGCTTTTCCAGAAGGCTGGACCAAATCAAAGAGGGCTAATTTTCCAAAGAGGCTGGAACCAGATATCTTTAAGGTCCCTCCCAGGTGAAGCCATTCTATGACTCTATTCTGTCCTACAATTTACCAGCCTGAGAAGCAGGATGCCTACCCGTAGATATCGAGCACGCCGATGAAGGAGTGCTGCTTGACAGAGGTGTGCAGAGCCTTGTTGATGTGCTGCACGATCCAGTTGAAGAGCTGGGTGTAGATGTGCTTGGCCAGCGCGTTCCTGGCGTTCACCACCTGCTGCACAGACATCGTCTTCACGTAGGTCTCGGCCGTGGTGATGAGCTTGCGGTGGCAGAGCCAGTGCTGCATCTGGCCATGCTCCACGCCCAGCAAGTCACAGAAGTTGTTCAAGTGCTCGTCCTCGCTCTGCAGGCAAACAGAAGGACGGTCAACAGGTGCTGACAACTCAAAATTGGAGTTTTCAGAGGAAAAAGCATCCTCAACGTGCTCCTTGTCCTGGCACGTGCCTCCCAACCCAAAAATCAGCCTTTAGTAAGCCTCAAGGTGAAGTTCAAACTAATCCAACTTTCAATAGCAAAGTTACAAAATATGCATTACAAAAAGGGACTGTTTTGCATAATCAATGAAATGAAAAGTGAACTTAATTTTCTCTAGTGGATTGTACAGTTTTATCCCTACTAAACCAAGACAAGGCAGCTCTGAGTCTTTATTATGCTAAGATGGCAGGCACTCTCTTTTGGACAATGAGATATCAATTTCCCTTTCCTTAGTGTAATATGTATCAAAAGCAAGTAAATCATTTCCAGTCAGATACCTGTTTTTTACAGAAGAGGGGATGGATTTGAGAATTGAGAAAAAATGCCTTTTAAAAGACCTCTAGGGTGCTGTTTTTGCTCCAACACAGTTTTGATCATGGATTCAAAGTCATAACAGGATTCATTTAATAACATGCAGTTACATCTGAAGGCAGTTAAACAACACAAACTCCATTAAAGAACTCATCATTGTTGAAGCAGGCCACTGCCACACACCCATATTGCCAAATATCAAGGAAATTATCCCCAGCACCCAACTAATTGCACACCCCATTACCTCAAGGGTAACACTAAAAGTGTGTGCAGAATCCATTTAAATTTCTTAATTAGGAACTAACAACCCAGTCTCAGATGCAATGCTAACTGATAAGTCAGTACTTTCCAAATAATCACTTTCCCTTTTAAAAAAAATATATATATATATTTTTAAAACTCTGGACAGGCAGAAAGGGAAAAATCCCCACTAAGGCAGCTGAAGTTTCATTGATTCTTGGTAATTAACCGCTGTACTTAGCAGCCTGCACGGGTCCGTACAACGCTCTTTTGAATACAGGATCCCTGCAGCTTTGCTGGTAGCTGAGTGGTTGGGGAGATCAATGCCTCCTGCTGGAGTCACTGCTCCCCTAGCACCCCAAGACTTTTAAGAAAGCAGAAAAGTAGAGATAGGTTGGGATGTAAGGATGCAAGCAACCTTAGAACCATCCACATTTCCAGTTGTGGATGCTCCCTCCCTGGCAGTGCTCAAGGCCAGGCTGGATGAGGCTCTGAGCAACCTGGTCTGGTGGGAGGTGTCCCTGCCCACGGCAGGGGGTTGGAACCGGATGGTCTTAAAGGTCCCTTCCAACCCAAACCATTCAATGATTCTATGATCTTACGGGCAGGCTAAAGAGGAAAATCAAGGCACCATTTCCCAGGGAAAACCAGATTGGACAGGAAATAATCCTGGGGGGAGGAGGACTGGCTGCCCCACTCCCCATGGTGACCTACCGACACGCTGCACACTTCGCCGTCTCGTTCGGACTCAATCTCCAGATTCCCTAAGTGCAGAATGGCAGCAATTATCCTAAAAATGGCCATCTGATGAGACTCCTTCACTCCTAGGGGAACAATTGACAGCTGATTTGCACAACAGAACACAAACCGCAATTTTCAGTTTATTTTGAAGTGCTTACAGTGTTTGATTTCCTGCCCAGGCTGATGATTCCGTAATTTATCAGAACTCTGCCATCATCAGAACTCTCCCAGTCAACTCTTCTTCAACCCCGGGTAAGGTCATGGCTCAGAAACACAGACTGCTAGAGGAGCACTGTTATTTCTTTACCCCTAACAGCTGCATGAAAAGCAGTTCTATCACTGCTGCTGACATGCACTAACCCAAGGTTGCTGCTTGGTAATGATCAAAGAGGATCAGAGCTGATCCTGGGGCCTCCCTGGCTTTTACAGAACATGGAGCTGCTCCCCTGCTCAGCAGCAGACTCCCTGCCAAACCCTGCATCCTTTTTTAATTCTTCATTTTTATTTTTTTTTTCTTTATTTTATCATACATCCCAGCCAAGTTTCTGCACCCTTTTCTATTCAGCATCCCAAGTATTCACCAAAGGTCTCAGATACTACCTGGTGCTTTTTGAATTATCAAGACCTTGCCTTTCTCTCTCTTTGGATTTTTTTGTTATTAGCACAGTGAGAAATGTTCTAAGATTACCAAAAGCATCGATGCTGTTTGGCATTAATTAATTGCAGGTGATCCAGGCTGGGTAGGACCACCCTGCCCAGCCATGGGACCAGGAAAGCCATAGACAAGACCCCAGATCTAGGCGCTGGCAACTTCTTTTTGAGCAACCAGCAGTCAGGAGTTGGACAAGAGGAGGGTAAAGCAAACAGCCTGTGCTCGCCCTAAAGGCAAAGAGAATGAGCACACCTAAACCACAAAGATGACAAATTTGGGGGAAATGTTTGCAAACACAGCTTTTGAAGTGAGGCCTTGAAATTTCACAGCTGGCTGCCAGCTGCTTCCAGGCTCCTCTCCCAGCACATGAAATGACACAGGGAAGCACGGAGACATACTGGGATTTAAAAACTCTGCTTCACTTAAATACTAACAGACTCTGCGAAAGATTTCTCTCCTAAAAAATGGTTTTTCTTTTGAATAGCCTCTGCTGTGGCTTCAGCAAAAAGACTTACAGAACTGCTGCGGAATAATTCTTATCCTGCCTATAAATGGGGTAAAAAGCAGCAAGTTGAAGCTGCAGCCCAGCTTTGCCTCCAGACTGGTTTATTTAGCCTGGTCCCAGATAAGTGTCCTCCATTTCACTGCTGTTTTGAGGGCGGGCGTAAGAAACATTTATATTTAAATTGTTCATATTAAAAGAACAAGGTAAAGCCAAGTAAAGGAAACGTGGATTTATATCTCTTGCAGTTACAGGAGAGCAAAAGAATTTAGGCAAAATACTGAAAACAGAAGTACTGACGCCTCCAAGAAAAGCTTGCCCAGCAGCCTCTTACCGAGCAGGGTGAAGGCGTGCCTGGTTTTCTCAAAGTCATCAGCATCATCGACGCCATCGATAGACGTGTCCCCTCCCTGAGAAGTGTAGAAAAAGTCTTCAGCACATGCTAGAAGAGAAGAAAAAACAAATGCATCAGCAAGCAGCACTCACTCACTGCAGGCCCTGCCTGCTGCCTGACAGGACCCAGGGCTCTGCCAAACCTGGCTTGCACAGAAACAGATGAAAAGCAATCCCTTCCGCCATGGTGTAGCCCCGCAAAGCAAGCGCACCAGGGCAGAGCTGCAGCATACCAGGGATCCCTCAGGGAGGAAGAAAACCAAACGATCCCTCCTCCATTGCACAGGTGCAGATGGTTTCAGATGAGGTTACTGGAGCCATGCAAACCCCTCAGACCTCATGGTGTGCTGGAACTGGAGCCCCAGCACGGAGCAGCCCTGCTGCTGCAGCTGCACTCCCGGGGGCCGGTCCACATTTCTGGCTCCTCCTGGAGGAAATGTGGCATGGGGCAAAATGCACAGCCACTGCCTGAACCCACTGTGGCCCACATTCACTACTCCCCACCACGCCAACTGGATCCAGGCTTTCACCTGACTTGAGCTGCCTTCAGCCATCTCCCACTTTTTTTTTATTATTATTCTTTTTTAAATATTGTTTTACGTCCTCATCACACCACCATTACAGCCACTTGCTGGGAACACACCTGCTGCAGACACAGCACAGCCTCCACCCCACTGTGAAGCAAACCATGAAGGAGAAGTCCTTGTTCCCCATCAATTTTAACCACCCACGTCAGGATCTGCTTCTGCCCATAGCCACCTCTGCCACAAAAGCCTCTGATTTTTGTATTTCAGCACATGTGCAACGATTTTAATAATCACAGAAGCCCACTGATGAATTGTGAAAAAAAACAGAGCACGTTACTGCTTTGTGCCCTTGCCCAGCTCTCAGCAATTTAGACAACGCCCTTAGAAAGGGTGTTGTGATGCGCACTGACTCCCACGTGTTAAGTCACATGTTTACTTTCCGGTTTAAAATTAAACTTTTAGGAACATCTCCTGCATTTCCCTACCTGAAGAACCAGCTTACTGTTTTGCTGTAGTAAGTTAACTTTAGCAAGTTTGGAGGCAGATTGTTTTCCAGCATTTTGCAACATAAAACGGAGTAACAACAATTCTTCATCTGTACAAGACCCAAAGGAGAAGCACCAGCTCCCACGTTTGGTATTGGGAAGTATTTAGTTTGCTCTCTGTTTAGTAAAAGGTGGATTTTTACATTGACATACTCCTCGTTTTGTACAAGTCTGAGCAAGACAAGAGTGGCAGGCAGGCAAGATGCAGCTCACATAAAGAAATTAGTTTGGTTTTGACTAAGCATCTGCAGGTACAGGCTGGTAATCTGATGCAAAGCCTGTGAAGAAAAATCCCTTGAAAGAGAGGATGAAGAAAAGAAAGAAAGAAAGGAAAAAAAAAGAGAGAGAGAGTTGTGTCTGGACATGCAGACCACCCAGCTCTATTAATTCACTGGGTCAGGGCAGAGCCAGGTTCACCTCAAATCAAGCAGCTCACAGCACAGACATCCCCAGCCCCAGAACACATCCCTGCCAAGCAGCACTGCATGCTGTGTCTGACAGCTAGGAAAACATTTTGGGGAGGTATTTCCAAGCTATTGCAAAGTGATGCTGTGGAAAACAACAAGGACACACAGCTTGAATTTGGGAGAGAATTGCTTATTTTTTTTTGTGCTGCTGCCACTGTGCATTGTCCCTTGAGACCCTGAAGTTGAAAGCTATAGTCACAACAGCACAGAGATGTCCTGGGTGACGCACCAGGGAGCTCTTAGCCCTCAATTCTACAGTCACTGTAGACACAGGCTATGCTTTTAAAGAGCCACGCTGAAAAAGACTTGGGTTTCCACCGATCCACAGGGTCCTGACAAAGGTGGCTGCACAGCTGGAGCTCTCCCACATAAATTCACTGCCCAGACTGGGCTGAAATTCCTTACTTTTAAGATGCCAGTGGACAGCAGCACTACTAAGGGTACTTTGAGAAAATGAAGTATGTATCCTTTGGCAGAAACTCTTGAAGGTGCTCTCAGTGCCCCACAGATGTGTTTGGGGCAAATGAGCACGCAACAGGGCCACAGACATACATGCCTACACATACATCACATCACTGGCTCTTCCACAATAGATGGGGAGCTGCTGTCGGAGCAGCATCACCATGGGAACTTCAAAGACTGAAAAGGAGCTCCAGGTCTAGCGCAAGCCCTGACCTGTGGAGCCACATATCACACCATGGCTGGGACATGAAGAATCCTGCACAACCCTCATCTGGGAGGCACGCTGCGCTTACAGCCAGGCAGCCTCAGAAGTTATCTTATGCCTAAGACAATTCACAGATGGGGTTCTCTGGCTTGGGGTCACTGGGAAGAATATGGGCTACAGTTCAGCATGCAACAACAGGACAAAAAGAAATTAAAAACAAACAAACAAACAAACAAAACCATATGTTCACCAGAACTTTGGCCTCATTTCCCATGTGCTTAAGGTGACCCAAAAACTCATTTACACAAATGCAGAATTACCCAGAAATCACAAACCCCTGCAGCAGCATGATGCTCTGTGGTAGTATCACCACCTGCCTTGCTTGCTGCTTTCAATTCTGAAAAGCATGTTTTAAACCTTTTAAGCAGCAGCAAATATTCCAGATCAAAAAATAATTACACTGCATCCCTGCCGCAAGTACAAACACTCTTATTCAGGCTCTTACAGAGCGTTTGATGCAAATTCTGGAACAATCAACCAACCACTCACCAAAAAACACTCACCCACCCAAAAACACAACCTTGGATGCATCCCAGGAGTAAACCATTGACAGCAAATCTGTGAGGTTAATAAATCCACAGGACAGAACTGCTTCTACCAAGAGACTGGCCAGACCAACCATACTCATGCTTCATTTAAAATACAGATCTTCACTCCACTTTCATTCAATATTAACACACAAGCTCCCTGCGTCAGTTAGCAACTACCCCAGCATGTGCTTTCACTGCAGCTTTGCATGCATTTCCTGCAAAACAGGCTTCTACCCTTTTCCCCCACTGACTAGCCCCCCAGCAGCAGCTCCTTCCCACCAGCAGCACTTGCAGGAGCAGGGACCAGTGCAGGACAAACCTCACACCTCTCATTCCACCAGCTGCTGCACAGCAGAGGTGTGAGGGCAAGGGTGCCGCACCCCTGGAGATGGCTTGTGCCTCACTAAGCCCACAGAGCCCCTTTCCTCCAGGATGGCACACACGACCTCCGGCATTTCGAGCCCCACCATGCCTTCCTGTTGCCATCGAGCCCAGGCAGCAGCTGCCAGCACACAGGGATGTGCAAGCACTTACTTAGCCCAAGGTCTTTGAATTCTGGAAGACTCGACGAGGCACAGAGCTGATAGAAGATGTGGTAGTTGCGCTCATCCTCTGCCTGCAGGGGAAAGCATGGAGTTCACAGGGGAGAGAAGATGTCGCAGCAGGTCTCCCACCCTCAGCTTGGTGCCCACCAAACCCAGGGCCATCCCCTGCTCCCCACCACTTGGTGCCACCAAGAGGATGGGCACCTTGTTTGCAAGTTCTTCTGAGCTATATCTCAAGAACAAACTATGAAGCCTTGTCCTTAGCCCTACATAAGAAACCCACAGGTCATGTCAAGGCAGAGAAATCAGCTCGGCAGCCATCAGCCGTTTTCCTGCCTCCCTGTTATTTACAAAAAAATAAAATCTGCAGTTTATTCTTCTTGGCTTTTTAAAAGGTTCTGTACAACTCTCAGCTGCTGCCCAAGATGCCTCCTATCCCCTTGGACACAGGGGACAACCAGAGGCTAATTAACACATCTGTCAGGTGCGTATTCCTTCTGAATAAGGTCACCAGGTTGGGACCATCCACTGAGCCTAAAAGATGCTTCTAAAACCCTGATCACCTGAAGAGCCACAGCATGCTTCAGAGCATCTACCGAGCCTTCAGAAAGCAGCACACTGCCAGGCCCTGACGATTCTGCATCATCAGCTGAATGCACGGCAAGTTGCATATTCGCATTTTGGCCCACTTATATGGCAGGGAGCATGTTTGTTACCAACATATACATTTATCTTCAAATAAATAAATGTAGCCAGGAGAGGGACTGGCCTGCGTAAATTGTTGTTTTTTTTTTTTCCCCAACCTTCAGAATGAAGAAGTGGGAGATTATCCACTGACTGACGTGTTTATGGGTGTTATTCGGTACATCTGCCTGCAGTAATGCAAACCTGGAGGTGATGTCTTGCATTAATCCTATGCAATCAATTTGTATATCAGCCTCTGGGAAGGTGTGGAGAGGAAAGATTGGAGGAAAAATGACACACTGGCTTCTGGGACTGCTTGCACTGACAAATGGGGCTATCTGTACAACTACGGAGCTCAGATAACTTATGGATTTGAAAGAAGGAATTGTATGAAATACCAATTACTTCAGGAAAAGTTAAATATATACTATATTAAAAAAAAAAAAAAGAAAGAAATGCAAAATGACCTAAGCTTACTCCTCTATCTCACAGTTTAATTTAGACACCAAAACAAACATGCAATCAAACTCTCCTTCAGCAAGGTGACATTTTTAATGCAGACAAAAGACCCAGGCTATTAAATTCCCTTAGTACAGTACACAGAAAGAAAAAATAATAAAGAAAAGCAAAAGCAGATCCCCTCACCTGAAATACAACTCTCGATTTTTCCAACAGATACGTTCTCATGTTGGCACCAATGATGTGGTATCTTTTATCAAAGCCGATCTGAATGTACTTCCCAAACCGACTGCTGTTGTCATTCCGTGTTGTTTTCGCGTTTCCTATTGCCTGCGTGAAAACAAAATTAAACATTAAATTTGTAATCAGTGCTACATAAATAGTCACAGGAGGACGTAAGAAAATCCCCCTCAGGCAAGGAAGGCAGAGCGCTGGGAGCTGAGGAAAGCAGAGCGGTGGCGTGGCTTGAGGGAAGACTGCACTGCTGTACAAACATTCACTTTTCTGGCATAAAACTCTGGAAACACCATGTTTGCAGTAATTCAGTCACCAACATCCCAACAGCCACGGTGCTCCTATTTTGCCTTACAGGACACCCACACCTCCCTTCCCCATCAGCTTTATTTAACCCTTCTGAACAGACTTTACAGTGCAGGTTGGGCTCCTCCTCAGCAACGCCCAGCAATGGGTCCAAGTCCTGGGCTCACCCTGATCTGCACTCCCAAATGCGGTGCCCACCTATCCGCCACCAGCCCATCTCCCCGCTAATGCACATCCTTCCCCAAAGCCCATCTGCCTACCCGTGTACTGCAGCTCACCCACCCCTGCTGCTTACTGTGCTCACAAACCCTTGCCCCCACTTCCCACTCCCACTCCTCCTGCAAGCACCCAGATGAGAAATAAAAGAAACCCGGCAGAAGCAGAGCACACAGGCTCGCACACAGCTAGGCATTCTGAACGCTGAATTGAACATTAAGTCCCGTCTCCCAGCAGGGACACACATCCCATACATCAAGCGAGGTGCACTCACTGCCGAGGGCTATTTCATGACCCTCGCACACCTCTGCTCCAGCTCTACACTTCAGCTTTGGTTTATTTTGCAAACCAGGTGATGCTTTTTCATGGTCTTCATGTGAGAAATGTTCTCTTTCCAGTAAAGACAGACTGCTTCCCTGGCCCCAGCACTTAGAAATTATGTCCAGAAGAGGATATAGGAAAGGAGATCACAGCAATAAAATTATGGGGCCACACAGGAGGGATACCAAATGCCTTTGAGTGTTCCCAGTGCATGGCAGCTACATCTCATGGAGGCACAGGAGATGGGTGAAGGAAGGAGTAACGGGGCATGAAGCCCACCCTGTGACAGATCTGAGTGTCCTCCATGCATATTCGACAATCTGGCCATGAGGTGCTGCAGTGGGATGCCTTCCTGCAAGCTAAGCCATGACTGGAGGTGAAGAGCAATGTCAGCTCCAGTACAGCAGTGCTGGTAGCAACTTTCTTTAAAAAAATAAAAATAAAAAATGATGGGGGGAATAAAATTCACAGAATCACAGAATGTTAGAGATTGGAAGGGACTTCGAAAGATCATCTAGTCCAACACCCCTGCCAAAGCAGGAACACCTAGTTCCTGCTAGTTCCAAACCAAGTGCTTGGTTGACTTTTGAAAAGCCCAAGTCTTGTTTTGATGTCATATTGGATATTCTGTAAACAAAAGCGCTCCAGCTCCAAGATTTGGGTGCACCCAGATCTCTACTCAGATAACCTTTGTAGAGGCCATATCCCAAATTTGCAGCTTACAGAAGAGCAAAGGAGAGAGAAATGGGGACTTCATTGCAGCAGGACTTGGTTATCCCCCTTATGATTTCTACTAACTGAAAAATGCCAAAAATAAAGCTGCACTGAATTTTTTCAAAGACATTAAATAATCTCTTTCCCTTTCATTTTGCTTGCAGGTTTAGGGACAGCAGGGCAGAGGGAACTGTGCAGCCTTTACCTCCATAATTGGGCTCGATGCGAGGACTTTGGCTTCGATGTTAGTCTCGCTAGCAGAGCCACCAACTGTTGCAAAGAAGCGCATGGCGTACTTGGCAGAGACAGTCTTTCCAGCACCTGACTCCCCGCTCACGATGATAGACTGGTTCTTCTCATCCCTGTAGCAGGAGAGAAGAAAAGCCCCCATGAATTAACCTGTCCTCTTGTCAACAGCGCATCTGCATCACGCAGTAATCTTCCACCTTCACACTTCTCCGTCTCCCTTCTGTTTCACCACCTGCGTTACAAATCCTGAATATACCCTGTACTCTACCAAAGTAATGGTGCATAACAGATTAAAGCGATGCACCTCAGCTCAGGTGTAAAGGATGCCCTGAACATCTCCACAAGATCATCAGGTGCTTGCAGAGCCAGCAGGAGATGAAACCCCCCACAAAGCACTCCCCCCCCGCTGCTCTCTCACAACCTGGTGCATGTACCCACCATTTGGAAGCTCAGTCCTAGTAACACCACAGTAACAAACCTCTACTGCTTGACGCTTACTTGGAGAACCATTAAAATGAATTTGCTGAATAGCAGCTTCTAGTGTTACACGCTTCATTTCTTCTCCAACACTTCGCTCAAGCGTTTGAGATTTTACCCAACAACACACAGACAATCAGTTTGGAAACGTGCCTAAGTCGCCTGAACTGAGCTGTTAAAACAATGATACCCACAAAGGTTCCTCTGTGCACAGAACAATCACATGGTGACGCTGTGAAAGAAACAAGTACCCTGAAGGTGGGAAATAGAAATCGTTTGCTCCCCTATGCAGCTGAATAAATGTCAATACTTTTGCACACACATTCCAACAGCAGGTTAAAATTTTGACAACAGTACACAAAGCATGTCTCTGACGTAAGTTTCATATCATAGATTCATTCCCAAATCCTGTCAAATTTTAAGTTAGCTTTTGAGCCTTGCATAGAGCAGAAGACTCATCCCTTTTTCTATTTGCAAAATTAATCGATACAAAATTTGCCCAAGTTGTATTTATATTGAAAACACACACTCCTTCCTGCCAACAGTGCACAATACAGCATTCACTAGGTATGTTGAGGATTTGATAGAATCCCAAAACTTCAGAGCTCCTGGGGCAATCTGTGCATGTGCTGCACGATGGGGTTTCAAATAAGCACCAGCTAAGCTTCCTGGACTTTGCCTGGCTTACATGAATCACAGATGAATACAGTCATACCAAATACATGACTGCAAACGTAAATTTTACACCTTGCAATGTTCCTGGCTTCAGGAAACAACATAAAAAAAAAAAAAAAACAGATTTCAATGCAAGATGCCCACTTTAAAATTTATACCAGTAAGAACAAAGGTTAAACGACTGCCATGTACTACTCTTCCAGTTCCAACAAAAACACAAACACATCGCAACGTCATGCTATTACTTTCCTCTGCTGCCAAGCACATATATCTTAATTCCTCCCAGGTTCCAGATGACTGAATTATCTTCCAAAACAGCTAAGCAAATTGGAACATTTTGGTGCAAAACATGACTTTCAGACACTTCCAGGAGCAGAGGATGGGTGAGATCATTCCCAGCCATGTCTCTGTTTTCCAGGGAGCAATTAACAAAGCACATCTTGATCCATGCTTGACTCCTGCAAAAGGAGCTCTTAAATGCAAAGGTGCCTGAGCTTTGAGGTGAACTTGCACAGGAGGTATCTGATAATTATTGCCTCTTATCACACATCTCAGTGTGACAGATACTGCCCAAGAAGCATATTTCAGGAACATTCCCTCTGCCTTCTTCCTTAAAGCCAAGAGAAAACACCAGTCAGAGAGTCTTGTCAGCTGAATGAAGCCAAGAAAGCTCAAAAAAGCAGAAATATGCATTATTTAGCATCCAGTCAGCACTGCTACCAGGGAACACTTTGTAACCTGGGCTTCTGTAAGATTCATAATTAAGACCACTTCTCACTAATTTTGCCTTTTTTGCATTACTTTTCAGATATATGGGTAGGACTGACTGAAGGAAAGAAAGAACATTTCCACATGTGGAAGACATTCAGTAAGACAGCGATTCGGTTCCCATCACAAACCACCTCTAATGTGGCATTCTGAGTGGTTCCCCCCTCCCTCCTGCTTGTCTCTTTTCAAGGTTCTGCCAGCCTCCAAATACACCAAACCTAGAGGTAACAACCACAGCCAACGCCCCCTAGTGCTATTGCAGTTGGTCTCATACCAGGTCACATTTCTCCACAAAATGTGCACATTTCTGGTACTTTAAATGGGCCAGGTGGGTTTTCCACAGCACAGGAAACTTCTGACTTTGTATCATATTAAAATAAAGTATTTAAAATAAATTCGTAAGGAAAGCTGGTGGCTTCCAGGCAAGACAAGGAGGTAAGTGGAACTTCTGTGTTTGCAGTAACATGCCTCTTTTGTTGTATTTCTGGGGGAAACAAAGCACGTTCAGACATTTCTGACTTCGGGAATAAAAGCTGCAGAGATTTTCCCTTCTTCAGCATACAAGTGGCCCAGCTGCCAGCAGGGAAAGACGGGTGCATGAGCAGGAATGAGTAAAGACAGGCAGGACTTGTTTGTATTCACAGGGGAATAAAACACACTGAAATGATTGGACGTGGTGCAGGTACAGTACACAACACAGCTGTTTGATATACAGTCATTTCTGGCAGTATCAGCACAGAAGAAAATTGCTATGGAAATAAAGCCTGGAGAAAATGCAATGTTATCGGTGAATCCTGGAGCTACATGCACCTGGAGCCGGTGGCTTGCCGTCCGTGCCATCTGAATGCTTCACCTCACTCTGCTATTTTAATATGCGCTCTCCAAGCAGTAAAGCCTGTGTGTAAACTGCTCTGCACTTTCGGTTTGGTTTTGATTGTTTTGTTTTGTTTTTTGTTTTTTTAAACTGACAACACACCAGCGAAACTCTCACCCTTGGCCACACACCCAGTGAGAAAGGACGAGGCACCCAGCCCAGCAAAGCAAACAGGGGAGTGATGGGAGTTTCACCTGCAAGAATTAATGTCTGGATAGGTGAAAAGGCAACATCTAAAGGTGCTGCCTCGGGCACATAAAGTCCGTTGTCTATGCAGAGAAAGGGTGCTTTGAGCAGACCCTGTGCTGATTGGGGACCAGCTGTCTATTACTTGCCCTTGCACTGAGGTAAATCCAGACATGCCTCCAAACAGGCTGCGAAAGGCACGTGAACACATCCAGACTTCAAACCTGCACAGCTGGACAGAAATCTGTCCGCACAAGCAGCTGCAAATCCCTGGGGGGAGCAGGGGGGTTAATACAGCAGAGACCTGTGTTTTGGTTGCATCAGCACAAGGAGAGATAAATCAGAATCATTTGGGTTGGAAAAGACCTTCGAGATCATCACAAAGTCCAACCACTCTTCTCTGTTCCGAATTTGATACCCTGATATAAATCTTCATCCACAGCCCCAAAAGCCAGATTTCTAGGCAGCGTTCTAATAGAGGCAGGACATTGCTTTGATAGCACTGCTGAAATGTTTTTTACAGAGCTGGAGAGGCCGCTTGGCATTCCTCTTCCTATAAACTCCTCAGGTGCATGGAAGGATCTTGACAGCAGATCTTCTCAGCTGGCAGGTGTGATCTTTGAATCCTCTGGTAGAAACGACCACCACTAGCGTTGTCACAACACAGAGAATTTCCACAAGGACTGATTGCCTTCATGGTGCAACATAAAAAGCATTTTTTTACCATCTCCTCTGACTTTGCCCCAAACTAGGACACTGGTAGAATGTTTAAATGAACAGAAAGTAATTGTAAAATTTGCTTATTTATTTGTTATTATCCTGCTTATTTGCAAAGAACTTATATCAACATACTTGCTTCATGTGAGAAGCCAGGTGACATTACCAAAATTATTTTTCTTCTGACATTACAGCTTAGAAATGCACGAATTAGCCACCAAATTAAAGTAACTTTTTAGATGTAGGAGGTTGCTGAGTGATTCCTATTTTTCTTCACAGATGTTTTGCAGAAATCTACTGAATGATGCCTTAAGTCACTGAAGTCTCCAGAAAGCATTCTGAAGTATCTCAGTTCTCAGCTTGGGAATGCCATTGGTCACTATAACACATGATTTCCCATGGATTTTCCTAGCCAGGTCAGGGCTGAACAACCTTAGGCATCTCATGGCGAGGAAGAGGATGACCAAGTCATGGCTATGGGTGGTGCAAGGGGTCAAGGCCCCAGACAGCGATGGTTTCCACCAGCGGCTCCCAATATTCCCTCATCTGATGAGAACAGACATCTCCGTGCATACAGACCAGCAGCCTCAGCCTTCAGACAGCTCTGCAAAGCAGGAGTATTTGAAGACAAACACACCCTGAATATTCTCCCGGCCTAAGTCACAAAGATTTTCTCCATTTTCAGCTTTTCTTTAAACATAAAGCCACGAGAAGGGACCTAGAATTTATAGGAAGTTGTTTACACAGTTGTCTCTTAAGAAAACTGTCACCATAGCCAGCAGCTTTAAGCAAACTGCTGAACAACTTCATCTTGATCTCAGCAAAGCCACTCACACTAAAAATCTAGCTCCTTCAGGAGGGGAAAGAAGAATATCTGAAGCAAATGACAGCAGAGCCAGACCCTGTGAGCAATTATCAGGGGTCACTCCAGCTCTAATCCCGGCCCCGACACTAATTCTCCGCGTCGCAGCCTGAGTCGATGAGTGTCTCTGCATCTCCACCATGGAAGTGATATTTAACCTACTTCTTTCAGGGCGCTCTGAGGATTAGTGTCCACGAAGCAATCAGAGGATTAAAAATGCTTTAAGTACTGTAGTTTGAGTTTAGCCTGACCGTAACAAGAATACCCTAAAGCCCCGAGACACTTCACAGCAGGCTCTGCTACGCTTCTGTATTGACACTGCTGTGCAGACTAAAAGCACATGTAGGTATTAGTGTAGGTATTACACCGCAAGCCAGAAGCAACAGGAGGATGTTTTTTTCATATCCTATGTATTTATCTAGGTCTTTTATATGCAGCAGCTTTGACAAACAATATGGATTACCCTACAGAAGTTTTTAGGGTTTGTTTTGGAAGTAGATAACGCTTTTATACAGCTTTTTTTTTTTTTTTTTTTTTTTTTTTTTTGGAGGTGGGGGAGGGATGGGGAATAGCCAGGAAAAGCCAGGAAGGTGATTTTTCAGAAATCAATGGGATCATCCTCATCTTCCATCCTGAGGTCTCCCAAAACCCACTGAAAAGTAAGAAGGATGGGAGGCAGTGGCTGGGTGGAGGGAGAGGGCAGTCACAAGCCTTTGTGCTCTGACGTAACAACGATGCTTGTAAACACCATCCTCCACCTTCGATGATGTTTGGCACTCCGGTTTGCACCCAGCTGGGATTGCTGCTGGCAGCATGTTCATAGCTTGGTGTCACCTGCCTGCCACCAGGTACGCTGCTGAAAGCAAGCTCTCCCATGCCACAGAGCACCTGCTGCAGCTGGCGATGCGCTGCATAGACAATCACCCAGGCGCTGACCCTTCCCTTCCCGAAGCTCTTCCATGTCAGCTGCTGTCCCATTACGAGGATTTATGATTTTGCTATGAAGGATATCTCATTTATGATTAAAGCTGCTGGCAAACAGCATTGTTCTCCTTCCAAGTTTCTCAAGAAACAAAAAAAAAAAGAATAGAAAAAAGGACCGTTTAGCCAACCACTTATCCTCAGAGCATCTCTGCTACCTCCCGCAGCAGGACGAGTGCGACTGCAGGGCCTCTCCTTCAATCCCTGGAAGCACTACCTCCAATATCACATCTTCCTCTTTACTCTCCCCTGGAGAAGGTGCATCCGGCTGCTTTTGCTGATCCCAAGGTGCAACACCAACACAAACACTGCTGTACTTATGGGATAACTCTGCCAGTACATCACATACATGATACAACACTGATACCACAGCAAGATCCAGGTGCACTAACTGCAAAACACACTGAACATGCAGCCAGGGTTTTATGGTGCATTTTCTATTTGATTTGCAAGTTGAGGAATGACCATCCCACCACCTGCTCCCCAGTTTTGGAAGCCCTTCAGAGGTCCCTTCTGCTGCCCCTCCAACCACTGGGAACTCTGGCACCCAAAACCTTCCTATTTGTGCTACCCACTTCATCCACTATCACCTAGTGATACCGGTTTTAAGTCTGCATTTTATTAAGCATCAAGCGAGATTTTAAAAAAAAGGCATAAAGGAACCTTACTCAGACTAGCAAGCAGCAATTCCCAGAGCAGCTAATTAGGAATCTCTCCCTTTGGAAGACACTTACATTACAGCCTCTGCATTCAAAGTGCTGCTCACCTGGGAGGTTATGCACTGATCAACCAGAAAACACTGCACAGAGGACACCTAATGCCTGCAGTCACTGTAGGGGGAATGCATCTGCTGTAACGTGCACTGGTTGCATAGAGAAAATCACATTTCTGAGAGATTCACAGTTTCCCTCCATAACGTGCTGAAGGCCAAGGGGAGGGGAAGATGGCACAGCACAAGCCTGTGAGCAGAGTGAATGCAGCCAGTGCACAAAGAAAAACGTTGGGGCCAAAGACAGGCAAGTTACACGGCTCTATTTAATACTATAGCAATCTGCAGTGATTATTATTATTTTTTTTTTTTTTTTAAAGACTCAGCTCTGTCTGGAGACTGCAGCTGACCAACAACAGCTGAGAAGAAGGAAAATGGGGCTGCAGACATGAAGGGGAACGTCCAACCTTTAATTAATTTAACCTTTAGCACCTGCTCTATTGCCCACACTGCTGACTTCCATGCTGAATTCCATGAGAATTCTTGCTAGACTCCAGTCTTCTGCCCAAAGAGGTGGCACACTGGGAAACCAGAGCCATCGCCAGGATCTGAGTGCACAGATGACCAGTTGTTACTCCAAGAAAAGCCAAAAGCAACTCAAGCAGGGCAGAAGTGGCTGCACTGAGTGCTCCACACACCTCATCCTACTTGCAGGAGCTCAAAAGCTTGCTGTAGTACCCAAAGCATGAAAACACACCGTGCCCAATTCACCTCCCCAAGCATCAGGAGGAAGGACAGCAAGACCAAGGAGGAGAAGGCTGCACTGCCGTGCAGACGACTTGTGTCCCAAGGCACAGACTGCTTGCTGCTACGAGCTTCAAACCCCACAGGCATGGTTATTAGCAGCCATTGAATGAGCTGCCCTTCCAGTACCCCAGTGCTTCACCCCACAGTAGCAGCACTTCGGGCAAATCAAATCCACACTGTGTGTTTTGCCTCAAAGAGCGTTGTTTCAATGAACGGAGCGTGCTCACTCTCACACTGGCTATGCAGGAGTTTCTAAAGAGCAGGTCACCGGGAAAACTAGAGGCTGTCACACATGAATTTTAATCACCTTCCTTTTTTTTTTTTTTTTTTTAAGCTTTTTTACATGCAAGCACTGCAAAGCAACTCTTTGCAAAGTGACTACTCTGCAAAGCATCCTACTTGAGAGCTTTCATCTGAGGCGGGGTTTCAAACACGTGCCCTCATCGTAAATATTCAGATGCTTTGTGAACTGTTTTGTCCCCCAAAAAAGGGATCATATGTTCTTCTGCACCCTGTGCAGCCCCTAAGATTAATATGCATATTTTAATAACCATTTCCTGAAGGCTGAGCAGCACCAGACACAGGATTCAGGAGAGCTCTGCAGCCACCTGAGGAGACGCCTCCAGTCCCATCTCATGGACATGCTGGCTACAGGCAGGCATAGAAAAGCGTAGGACAGCTTGATCGAAACCTGTGCACAGCAAAAGTCTTAAATTCTGCCCCAGCACCCTCTCTCTGCACCTCAACAGGATACTAGAACCCCGGGGAACTGATCATCTAACTCTTCTAATTTAACAGAGAGTCTTAGATTTTTTTTCACTCTTTCCATGCCATCGATTCAATCCCATTCAGTCACATTCCAGTTGGAATTCCAAGTGTTCTATGCTGCTAATAAAGCTAAAATCCACATATGTACACATACATGACCTTGCTCTCTACACCAGAGAAGTGTTAAGCTGACCTCACTGTTCCTGATTACTCCCTTGCTCTGTTTGCTTACAAACCATGACACACTTTGCAGCCATCCTCATCTAGGGCTTTATGAGGACACAAACTTTGCCCCCAGATGACCACTAAAAACTAAGACCCTCCAGCAAGGCAGAACTGGCTCCACTGACTGGTTAAACATTCACTCAGAGACTGTGCTGTTTGTCTGTGGACCCAAAGCCTGCTTCACCTGTTTCTTACTTACATTGAGGATACTCTTATTGAAAAGATACAAATAAACAAAAAGCAAACACAAATTCAAACAAAATGCACACCTGCATTATTACAAGTTACATCATAGAAAGTTGAGAGTGATTAATTTGTTTTTAGAATAATTTCTTTTATTAATATATGTACACATATATGCACATGCACACATATACCTATACTGATTAAGAAAGCAAGCTAGAAGGCTACCCAGATTTTTCCTGGGTTTGGTCATGTCACAGGACTGACCTCCTCAGATTTCAGGTCTGGGATTTAATCCTGGTCTATAGGATACACTGGACATAATGCAATCAATCGAAAATCATGTCACCCAAAACAAGTCACGGTTTTGCACCAGTTTAACACATTCAAAGGCCACAGTCGTGATGGCCCAAGTATCCATGATTCCACCACACTCACATGCATCCCAGCTGCTTAAAGGAGAGCCACAGATACAAGGCATCTAGCACAGTCTGTAATTCAGATTTAAAAACAAGTAAGTAAGAAAAAAATAAAAAAATAAAAAAAAATAAAAAATAAAAAGGAAGCCCTGTCCAACACACTACATCCATTACCCCATGAACACCCAATGCCTCTGCTCACGCTGCTCCAACTCTCTCCTAGCAGCATTGAGAGGGAGGGAAAAGATCAGCTCAGCTCCCTGGATCAGACTGCAGAGAACACAATGTCCACCCAGAAGCTTTCAGATTAAAATACAGCATGCTACATTTTAAGACGCTTTATGCTCACTGCTGGCACATTTCAAACAAATAACAAGGTGGATTCCTATAATCCACTTTGCAATTTCCCCTCAGCCCTCTGTGAATGCCTTTTTTGCGGCCAAGCCTGCAATTGTTGTAACACCAGCCCGAGTCAGCACTAGAGCAGCGCTGAATAGCAAGGAGAACAGCATGGAGTCGAGCATACCACACTGGAACCGTCAGCTAGCCCACCGCCTTAAAAAATATGCAGGGACAGCCTTCCCCAGTACAGAATGGGGCAGCAAAGCAAGCAGTTCCCTTATATTTCAGACGTATGCCCAGGAAAATCCAAGGGTCCCATTCAAGTTGGTCAGCAAACTCCATCTTCTACAAAGAGCCGCACATTTTGCTGCTTAGCCTGGATTTACACTATAACAAGTCCTAAGCCCTCCTCTTATAGACAGTTCCCCAGACTTCTAAATTCTTCCCAATGGCTCACACCATGGCCACCTACCCACATTTTTCATGTTCTAGCTCCCGGAGGAGGTCTACAGAACAGGCAACTCTCTGAGCTGTAAGCAGTAAGGTTGAAGTCAATTTGGGAGCAACCTACGTGATCTGCACCCATGGCACTGCTCCTCCAGAGTTCTTTCTGGATTATATTCTGGTTCAGCTTCTATGAGGAGACACATCCCGACCTCACCACTTAAAAGCAAGACAGTGCAGAAAACAGGCTGCAACTTTTGGTAAACAGTTTAATGCTCACGCTTGCTATTGAAAGCAAGGAATGAGCAAAAATCACAGCTAATCCACAAGGAAATCTAAACATACTGTGAGAGTCCAGGCAACTATAGCAAAATGATCCTCAGCACAACTTTCAGCTTCATCTCACATCCTCTTTTAGATCTGATAAGAACAAAATCCTGCATCTGTCCTCAGCAAAACAATAAATACAGAAATAGAGTAAAACACACACTGCATTCATCTGGTGAAGACTCTGCTTTTGTAGACCTATAAATATCTCCAGGTATCCAAAGATGCCTCTAACTCAAGATTACTGTGCCTCAATGTAGATGAACATTAGGTTTGGGGCTTAATCAGATCATCTCACCAAGCTATCTGAAACACGGTTTCCTCCAAAACATTAAACATGACATTTGATGAATGGTTTGGATTTCTTCCGGGAAACTCAACCATGTGGCAGCAAGAGAAGGATCCCCACCCGACTCATGGCTGCACCAAACCCACGGGTTCCTCAGGACCACAGGGACCTCATAAAAATAATTAATTGGAAATACCTGACCACAAAGAGATCTCAGCCTGAAGCTGCTCTGCATCGTGCAAGGGCAGCTGCTACCAGCACCAAGTCACAGAAGAGTGAACCGTGGGTGAACACGGGCACTGCCACAGGGAGATACCACACTATGCACACCAATCATAAAATCACAGCAAGGTTGGGCTGGAAGGGACCTTAAAGCCCCCCAGCCCCAATCCCTGCCGTGGGCTGGCTGCCACCCCCCAGATCAGGCTGCCCAGGGCCCACCCAGCCTGCCCCTGAGTACCCCCAGGGATGGGGCACCCACAGCTGCTCTGGGCAGCCTGGGCCAGGGCCTCACCTCCCTCTGGGTAAAGAATTTCCTCCTCACATCTGACCTAAACCTCCCCTTTTTAGTTTAAAACCATTCTCCCTTGTCCTGTCACTATCAACACACAAGACAGCACGACAGAAGGCCCCATATTCTCAGAAGAGATGAAAATCCAGTTCCTACGTCTTCGCTTTAACCATGCATTTAATTCCGTATTTGCCCACTTTTAACCCAGCAGCTCGACTCGAGCGTGCTGAGCAAGCACCCACTCACCTGGCCATCTGCTTATATGCTTCCTCTGCCACTGCAAAGATGTGAGGGTCCATATCCCCCATGTTTTGGCCGCTGTACGCGTAGATGACATCTTGTTCGTAGATTGGCAGCTGTTCATACGGATTGATGGCAACAAGCACAATACCTGAGAACAGACAAATACACAGATATGATACAAAGCAAGCACAGAGTTAATACTTCAGGATTCACAGGGCTTGCCTTAGTTGTTTCAATTGATTTTTTAAATAGGATGCTTGGTAAAAAAGTAAATGTGAAAGGAATAGGAAAGGACTCCTAATTCTTATCTCAGCATCTCCTTTGAAATGCTGTGCTTTGATAGCAAGGCAGTAAGCCCCAAGAGAGCTATAGAGGAGGCATATGAAACTGGTAAATAAAGTGAAAATAAATAATCTCCATTGTGTGAAGGCAGACATTGCAGAAGGAAAAAGAAGAAGGGCTGAACAGTGCCTGAGCCCCAACTGCAGACAAGTAATTGCTGTGCAGTCAAAGCTCTGCCAGACCCAAATAAGCATCACAGATTTTACCCTGGTTTAAACCCTGAGAAAGCTTATAACAAAGACTGTACTCAAATCAAAATTAAACACGTAAGTCACAGGAAAGGAATGCCAGGAGTCCCTTTTGTCCCCAGCTGAAGCCACGCCAGCCATCGGGCGCTGCTGGGACCTGCGTGCTCACAGAGCTGCATTATCACTGAAGGCATTCATGCACCCTGCAGCACCAAAATACATGTTTCAGCTCCAAAACCCCAAGGTTTTGCAGGTGTAAGGAGCTGCAGAGGGCACAGCCTGTTGCCTAGGGGCTCAGACATGTGCCATGACCCAGACATGGGTCTCTGCCATCAACACGTACAGCTCAGCTGAGTCACCTTCCTTGCTCCACATATGTTAAACCAACAGCTTCACCTCCCCGTGCTCTGCTTCGGCATGTTTGCTTCCTGGTTCTGATACAGCCACCAAACTTCCCTTTAGTTACCAAAAGCCAGGCTGCAGCCACAACATGCACTGGGCTGAACCAGGCTCAATGCCCTAGCGCTCACTGACAGATAAGCACTTTTTTCCTTTCTAAATTGCTGTATAACCAGGGCACAGCATATGCCGTACACACACAGCGTTTTGCTGCTGGACCTACGCTTGCCAAGCCTAAACCTATGACTTTTCATCAGCACAATGCTGGGTTCAGGACTATTATGAACCTCCACGAGACACTGCACTAATGAAGCTGCAGACTTGCATCTGTCTGGGAGCACACATGCACAAGTCAGCTGCAAAAGGCTGTGAGTCCCACCAGCAGTCTGACATAAAGAAAAATTGCCATGATTGCCAGCCACTGAAGCCACACATTTCAAGGGCAGAGCTCTAAAGAAGTGTGCCAAGCCTTTCCTCAGCAACCCTAAAGCACACCACTCTCTCACTCACAGCTGTACATACAAACAGCCCCACACATTTTGCTGAAATCTTGCAACTCATTGCTTAGTGAGTCATTAGTCTGCATCACTGCCAGCAAAACCATCTTGAGAGCCAGCAAGAGGGTTCAACATTCAATATTTTTCCACGTAACTGAAGAAAACTGGCTGAATTGCCTTCTTCCTTTTTTGCTGTTGTTCTTTGGTTTTGGTTTTGGTTTGTTTGTTTGTTTCCAGATTGCAATCTGTTCCCCTCCATTCACAGGTAACTCCTGACTCAAAATGGTTTTGGCATGCCACTCTTCCAGGAACGACAAACCTCAGCTCACACCTGCCCTCGCTTGTCCTTCAAATTCAAGAGTGAGGTGACCCCAAAATATTTAAGAATAGATGGGAAACAGCGGTGAAACAAGGCTTGTTTTGCAGCCTTTTCCGACACACATTGCTGAACTCTGTCACCAACACCCATTTTCTTTGGACTAAAATGTTGGATGGAAACTTCTCCCAAAAGAAGTTTCCCTTGCAGAAGAAAAAAAAAAAAAATGCTTTGCAACAACACTAATGGCACATCTTTATTGTCTGCTCTTCTGTAAAGTAATTACAGAATTACATTCTGTAATTCTTCTCATGACTGGATAAATTGTGCAATTTTCTGGGACATCAAATCCCATAGATCTGGTCCTCATTATAAACCCATTACAGCAGGTAACTCTTTTGGGAGGAAAACACACTACGGATTTTTCTGAGTTGGATGCCGTCTTCCTGGCACACTGCTGTTCTCCAGTGGTTTTGTCAGGGCCTACTTTTTCTCTGCAGACCATAAAGCACATGCAAAGTTGGCCGCAAAGTCCTCTGATAAGGCTTTTCCACCAAGAATTCCGTACTTCATATTTATTGCAGAAGAGGTGGTGGCAGCTGGACCTTTACACAGGTCTTGTTTGAGGTCTCCCATTCCCAGATGTAGACCTTGAGCTCTGGAAGTTCACAGTGCACCAACCCTCAAAACCCACCTCTGGTTTTGTGCAAAAGCTTGTTGGCACACATGCATGCTGCCCACCTACCCCAAATGCAGCCCCAGACCTTACTCGTGACACAGCCTCTTGCTCATGGCCTCAAGGTGCTTCTGCATAGATCTGCTCTAACCCATTGCTCTCCAGGAGCTGAACAAGGTATGGAAACTTGGACATGCTCAAATAGATGCTTTCAGAGAGAGGTCTTCACACCAGCACGTGGTGATGTGACACACAACCAACTCCTCTGAGGAAGAAGAGTCTGGAAGCAAGACTTTAGCCTGCAAGACCTAAACATAGCCCCACTGTGATACTCACCGCAGTAAGTGTAGATGTGGTTGGACTCCAGGAACCTGACCTTGAGGTTGTGCAGGACTGCTGGCTCGTGCAGGTAGCTCAGGGCTGTCAGGTCATTCTCTCCCACCAGGATATCTGGATTGCGCAGGAAAGGCAGCTCGTTGCTTTGGAGGTCAATAGGGTACTCGTAGAGCTGAAGAGGCACACATGAAGAACATGAGAACTTCAAAACCAACAGCTCCTTTAAGCCAGCAATAACTCCAGCTTGCTGCGATGCAATCTGGAGTGAAACTCCAGATTCACTTTAACCGGAGCCCATTTATGCTAAATGCAACAGGGACCGGGATGACCCTTCTGTCCCAAACAACCAGGAGACAGAACATTCCCAAACTTGTGCAGAGCAGGGCAACGGAGCTGGGGAGGGGCCTGGGGCACGAGTGTTG